>CM042084.1:612873-667145 GCA_023512835.1 Taxillus chinensis | reverse complement strand
ACGAGTCTTTGATGGTGTAGTTTCATTTATCAAAACTATGTCGTTTGATGGTGTGTTTCATTTATCAAAACTACGTCGTTTTGATGGTGTGTTTCATTTATCAAAACTATGTCGTTTTGATGGTGGGATTTCATTTATCAAAACTACGTCATTTTGATGATGGGATTTCATTTATTAAAACTATGTTGTTTTGATAAGTGAGGTCTATATAAGGAGGAGCTCTCTTTGTTTTAGGTTTAGGGTTTTTGTTGTCAGCCGTCGCAGAGAGAGAGAGAGAGAGAGAGAGAGAGAGAGGGAAAGAGAGAGTTCTTGAGCGCTGCAGCCGTCGCAGAGAGAGAGAGAGAGGGAAAGAGAGAGAGTTCTTGTGAGCCTGTGAATGTGTGCATGCTATGTGTTTCATTTTATGTTTGTGTGACTAAGTTTGAGAGCCTGTGAATGTGTGCACGCTATGTGTTCGATGTTATGCCTCGTGAGGCAAAGTTTAGTGTTTGACGTTTTATCTATGTGGCTAAGTGTGTTGTGTGTTTGTGTTTGGAACCCGGTGGTCGTGAGCCCGGGTCTATTTTGGAACCCGGTGGTCGTGGAAGCCTGGGACTGTTTTGAAACCCAGGTTTATGGAAGCTGGGACTATTTTGGGAACCCGGTGGTCGTGGAAGCCGGGATCCTTATGTTAGCCGATCTGGTTGTCGCAAAGTTGTTCTTGTTCCCGTGACTTATGTGTTGGCGCTGACTAGATTAAAAATCGCTTATATCTTATTGTCACGACATCGCACTTGTGCACGTCCTCATGTAGATGCTAAGAGCATGGGATAGGTTACGAGACGTGATCCCTACGGCGTGGTTGCTCACCCCTCCTACTGTAATGTGTTTTCTTTCAGGAACCTAGAGGCGTTAGGTGGGAACACCAAGGTGGAAGGCAATTCTATTTTGTGGCTTATTTAATGTTATTTGTATTATGTTGTTTTTGTGAGGCCTTGTAACCCCAAAGGGGAGATGTTGTAAAGGAGACTAAATTGTAATAATGTAATAAAGGCATGCTTGCTTTGTTGACGTGTTTCAAATCTAATAAAGTCATTTGTTTTACCTTGGTGAATTTCTCGATGTGGGTCGGATCCCGTCCTGAGTTATTTCAACTTCAACCCCTTATCCTGTGGTTTTGGCTTTGTGGATACAAAGATATATATATATATGTAAGACCCGCAAAAAATTTAAGCTCTTCCTTAAATAGTAATAATAATAATGTCATTACTAAAAATAGTTAGAAAGAATATTTTAGATATTATCACAATAAAAATAAGTACCCAATATAGTTATTTAAGTAGCATGTGACTAGTAAGTAGCCGTTAGAAGTATAGCTAGACTAGAATAGTAACTAACCGTTGGAATAAGTAACTAATCATTATAATAGTATCCGTTTGAATTGTTATAAATAGGTATGAGTATGTAATAATGTTTTATAATATTATACTTTATAGGTTTATAAAGTAAGAAGTCATGGAATATAATGTTATCTTACTTTATTGTTTATTGATTACGCAATTATATTATTTTATCCGCGTTAATATTAAATACGTTATAAAAAAAAAAAATTCTTATACGTCATAAAAAGTTTAGATGCTATATATTATGTCATTTAGTTTCTTAAACCAAATTACTATGGGTAAGTAAGTATTACAAGCCTCAACTTTACCAAAAGTATAAAACATAGGTAAGGCCCAAAAATTTGAATGAGGCAAATTCTGGAGGTCCCATTCAAAAATTCATAACTTGAGTTATACAGATCCAATTGACATGAAACCAAAGCCCATTTGTTCCTTTATCACTTAGCTAAAACGTGTAAAAATTTCAGAATTTAATATGAAGCCAATCAATTCCAGAAGTTAAAATACTACACATAGGTTCAGTGTGAACGGGTAAACATTTTAGTATGACTTTAAAATTCAATAACTTTTGTTATACACATGTGAAAATTATAAAATTGGTACCCATTTGTAGATATTTGAGTTACTAATGCAATACAATTGGCCATTTGTCAAAAACTACAAAATTAAAAAACGTTATAATTGAATTAGTAGGGAGTACACCAATGTGGACTTTTGATGCCAAAGGAACCTTCTAGGTTTAAAAGTCTTAAAACATTTTTAAATGGTAGGAGGAGATAACCACGTTTTTAATAAGAGATAATATGAGGAAAATAAAGTATTATATATATTTTAAATAATTTAATTTAATGCCAAAGTCAAATTCGTACACTATTTTTCACACTATTACACCTACCACCTTACCTATAAATAAGATGCCTCACTTCCCTTCTCAAGCACTCTTTCCATTCAAATAAGCTACAAAACTCTCCTCCAAATACTTCCCAAAAAGTTCTATTAACACCCCAATAGCCCTCCAAGCCTTCTCTTCTCTCAATCTTTCTCTCACTTGTTGAAAGTTTCAAGAGGTAAATATTTCAAGCATATATTAATCATGTTCTTCCTCCTCATACATATATATATTATGGATGGTCTTGCCCCTCAATATATATATGTATATTTATTAAACAATACGTATATGTATATATATAAATTATTATTATTCCATGGAAGGCTAAGCCTCCTCATACATATATATATTATGGATGGCTTTGCCCCTCAATATATATATGTATATGATATGTATATATGAGTATATAGATTATTATTATTCCATGGAAGGCTATGTCTCCTCATACATATATATATTATGGATGGCTTTGCCCCTCAATATATATATGTATATTGTATAGTATATACATATATTATATATGTATATGTATACGTATAGATTATTATTATTATCATGAGAAGTTTTTCCACCATAATATACTTATATATGTCTCTCAATATATTATTTATGAAAATACTATTATTATTCAAACTAAAATATTAACTTTTAAATTTTGTTTCAAGGTTTATAAACGCGGAAGACAAAAAAGATAGTAAGGATCCCCTCTCCTTTCCTTACCACGATCTCCGACGTGGAAATTCATTTCCTATTTCTTCTCTATATTTCTATCTCAATATTTAATAATTAACTTTCTTTGACACTTCTTGAAAGGTTGGTAATCTAATTTATTGAATGGTGAATAACCCTTTTACTTATCGGGGCTATTATTGTAAGACCTTCCTTTACGTTGGAAATTTACCATTGATGGTGGTTGTTTGAAATTTTGTGAAGATATGTTTTATGCTTGGCAATATGTTATGGGTGGTTCCAGAAAGACCTCCAATGCATTGGTAAAGAACATCACCGGAGAGTGTCAATCCAAATGATAACAAAGTTATGCATGACATCTAGGTGGTGAACCTAGATTTAGTAGATATTCTTATTCTTTCATGAGCTGATTTTTCTCCATATATATTATTCGTTACTTTTAACCTTCATGGGCTATTTGAGCTCATTTCCTTTATGTTTTCTTCCAACCCCGAGGAACTAGGAGAAAGCAAGGATGCTAGGATAATGGTGTCCGTAATGCTTGGAATAAAATCATAAGAAGATTATGCATGTAGTATTTATATGTCATGTAAACTATAATGGGTTATCAACACCTAGTCTCTAAACGCTAAACCTTAAAGATCTTGTGATGAGTCTTGATGTAATAAATAAACCATCAAATTTATGTTGAGTAATAGATTACTATTCATATAATTGTAATATTTTATTTATCTAACGCACCCGGTCTGGAAGTCCAGATTTGGGGCGTTACAATTGGCATCTGAGCAAAGGTTTAGTTAGGTATAGAGACTAGTTATAAATAACATAATATAGAGTCCTATACTTATAACAATTATAGTGAATTATTTTACATAAGTATTATTGTGGTTATATGGTTAATTTTGAACTAACCTAACCTCGTGTAACGTGTGTGCTTAAAGGGCCAAAATGGTAGAAACAAGGAATGGAGGAAACAGGAACAACTCCACAAGGAATAACGGTATGGCAAATGAACTTCAAGAGGGTTCAACACCAATGAACTCTTCCTCTAGTGGACAGGTTGCGGGAACACTACCACCAAATGGGCAACCTTCAAACATGGCAGCACCACAAGGTGTAAGCACAGAGAACCTCGATGGCATTTCTTATGCAAATGGCACAAACGATGGCAACAAATATGACTCAACCCAACACACCCGTCGGTCAACCGGAGCAAGGTATAAACCCTCAACCAAAAGAGGTGACAGTTGACCAATTTATGAAGCAAGATCCCCAACCTTCTCTCGGGTTCAACCGATCCCACTCACATGGAGGAATGGATTAATAAGTTAGAAAAGATATTCTCGCATTGGAATGTCCTCGACCGGAAAAAGATAAAGTTTGCCATTTACATAATGGAGGGCGAGGCAAACCAATGGTGGACCCTTGTTAAGAATACCAAAACTGAGGGAGAGATAGAAGCTCTAAGCTAGGAAGCTTTCAAAGGAATCTTACTAGAAAAGTATTTTCCTCGACCATTGAGGAGTAAGATGGAGAGGGACTTCCTCGATCTTAAACAAAGGATGATGATACCGTGGCCACGTATGAGGCAAAGTTCACCAAGTTAGCAAGGTACGCACCTCAAGACGTAGCTGAAACGCAAAGTAAAGTTCAAATGTTCTACCATGGGTTGAAACCAAGCATACGAGAGCATTGGCAGCTTGACTTCCCCGACTATGAAGCTGTTGTTCGATGCGCAATCAAAGTAGAAATGGAACATCTTGACTACCACCAAAATCGTAGTCAAAATGATAAGAAAAGGAAACACCAAGCTAATGGATCGGAGATCACAAAGCCTAGTATGAAGGAGGTAGTACATTCCACCTGCCCTAAATGTGGTAAAAGACACTCGGTGAATGTCTCCAAGGATCGGGAAAATGTTTCAAGTGTGGTAAAAGCTGGACATCAAGCACGTGAATGCCGGGAAAGGCCTAAACAAGGGCCCCAAATGGGTCCTAATCCCATTCGTATGCATAACCCTTACATGCACCAAGACCAGAACCAAGTACACGCCCGAGCGTCCAATGTTTCAATCGCAATGAATTTGGACATTATGCAAATAAATGCCCACATGCAAAAACTAGGGGATTATCGACAACCGTTGCAGCAACCACTTCGACATGTACAACCACAACCACAGCAGCCGCAACAACCACCTAGGGCACCAGCTCGCTCAGACGCCATTACAACTGGAAGTGGAGCCAATAATGGAAGAAGAATCAAACAACGATGTGGTGAAAGGTACCTTGCTCATAAGTTCAAGAAACGCTTATACCTTATTTGATTTCGGTTCAACGCATTCTTCGTCTCACCAAAGTATTTGAACATATGGATATTCCACATCAGAGATTAAAAGTGGAATTAACAAAGAATGACACCAAGTGGTATCACCATAAATGCCACTAAGATATATAAAGCATGTCCCATTACTATACGTGATAGGGTACTTCCCGGAAACCTAATCTCCTTACAAATAGGGACTTTGATGTTATATTAGGGATGGATGGTTAACATCCAATCACGCCACCATAGAGTGTACCTCAAAAGAGTAATTTTTAATCTCCCAAACCAACCTAAGTTGGTGTTTACGTGTCAAAAGGATGGAGAGGATGTATCTAACCATCCAAAAGAGGATATCTTTCCTCGGTCAACACAAGTGTAGGTGAGATTACATTAAAAGAAGTCCCTATCGTTTGCAAATATGAAGATGTGTTTCCTAAGAATTGCCAGACCTCCTCCGCCACGAGAAGTGAATTCTCCATCGATCCATTTCCGGGACAAATCCAATCTCCAAAAGTCCTTATCGGATGGCACCAACAGAGTTAAACGAATTCAAGAAGCAATTGCAAGATTTGATGGACAAAGGATTCATTAGGCCTAGTGCATCACCTCTTGGGGGAGCACCGGTCTTGTTCAAGAAAAAGGATGGCTCAATGAGGCTCGCGATCGACTATAGAGGACTAAACAACGTCACCATCAAGAATAAATATCCTTTACCAAGGATAAATGATCTCTTCGATCAACTTAAAGGCGCTCAATACTTCTCAAAATTGACCTTCGATCAAGTTACCATCAATTAAGGGTGAAGGAGACCTGACATTCCCAAGACGGCCTCTAACGAGGATGGCCACTATGAATTCGTCGTAATGCCTTTCGGATTGACCAATGCCCCCGCAATATTCATGGACCTGATGAACATAGAATATTCCATGACTTCTTGGACAAGTGTGTCGTTGTCTTCATTGATGACATACTTATTTACTCCAAGAGTCACGAAGAACATGAAGAGCATTTAAGGAGCGTACCGTAAACCTTAAGGAGAAGAAACTATATGCCAAATTCAGCAAATGCGAATTTTGGTTACAACAAGTCGCATTTTTAGGGACATATTGTCACTCATGAAGGCATCTCCGTGGATCCCGGCAAAAACAAAGGCACTAGAGACGGCCAAGACCCAAAACAAAGAACGGAGGTTCAGTAGTTTTCTCGGACTCGCAGGCTATTACCGAAGGTTCGTAGAAAACTTTGCGAGATCGGCAGGCCCATTAATAAAGCCGACTCGTAAGGGTGCTAAGATCGAATGGACCACGAAGTGTGAGGAAAGCTTTGAGAACTAAAACGGGCGCCTAGTTAGTACACCCGTGTCTGGCACTACCTTCATGGAGGAGAAAACTTCACAATTTATACGATGCATCGAAGGAAGGACTTGGTTGTGTGTTAATGCAAAATGGTAAAGTAATTGCCTATGCATCACGACAACTAAAGACCCATGAGGTGAACTATCCCACACACGACTTAACTAGCAAGAATCATCCTTGCACTAAAGATTTGGCGTCATTATCTTTATAGGGAGAAATGTGAGATCTACACCGATCATAAAAGTCTAAAATACATATTCACCCAAAAGGAGCTCAACATGCGACAAAGAAGGTGGCTAGAATTATTAAAAGACTATGATTGCACCATCAACTACCATCCCGGGAAGGCAAACGTGGTTGGATGCACTAAGCCGGAAACATGTCGAACCTTGGCAACATTGATCACTTCGCAAAGGCCTCTAATGAAGATCCGAAGAGGTTGGATGTTGAAATCATAAAATGTCACGCCCCAATTTCCTTCCACTTGGAAATGAGTAGGAACGCCCATGCCCGCACCCGAAGGGACAAGGGGTAGGTGCAAGCACCTTCTAAAGGACTTCTAGCACGGTGTGCTGTCCCAAACCCGCACAATCAATAGCTAACATGCCAAGGGGCATGCTCCTGTTCCCAAACCATGCACACAAACACAAATTGAATAACAACATCTCATTTTATTTCATTTCAAAGACTAAATGTTCATTACAACCCAGTCGGGGGAAAAACCCTAATAAGCCATCAATAAAAACCAAACCAAAATCCTAACACATAAAACCATAGTACAACAAAGGAAATAATATAAAGCGTCCTTTACCGGGGCCTAGCTCTCCTTCACCTACCCCTGCTAAACCCCCGGAAAAGAACAGGCTTTAGTAGAGGGTGAGCAAACAACATCAACGCAGGGATCCGGTCTCCCGCACTCGTCCCACCGACAACATGCATGATATGTGTAGTCCCGTGCTCGTGTCGTGCCTAAGGCTAACGCAGACAAACATCACCAGAAACACTCTTATTCCGAACCCGCATCAGAAGGCACAGGACACCCGCCCACCACGGCGTATCGACATACCACATTCAGCGAATGTTGCAATGGACACCTATGCAACATTTTCCACCCGAGTCGATATGGTCAACCACCTCCTCGGGCCATATACTACCCCCAGGAATGGGTGTAGACTTAGCCCACCGTTGGAGTGCTACACCGAGACTCGGACCACGTCCCGGCCCAAATCTCAAAGGGGCCCCACGTTGCCTGGCCCATATCTCACCTCAATCTCAAACAGATCAACGCAACGCATAACATTACATCTCAACATGTAAACTCAAACACATCATTTACACTTTATCTCCGGATGACCAACATGGTCGATACAAGCCACACACATCAGCCTACAAAGCTTAAAATCAAATACAAATCAAGCACAAGACACACCGCAGCATGGCATATCATTAAACACCCATATACCAGTCTCAGGCATTATATCAATACATGGCATGCGGCCTCACAGCCATTTCATCAAACACCTAGTGTGTGCCTCCCCAGACATTTCATCAAACACATAGTGGGCATAAACCAAACCCGGAAAAAATCCTCAGGCCAAATTAACATCGTAATCAACAAAACATGCCACCGAAGGCCAACATCCATAGAGATCACACCTATATGGATTTACATATATATATATATAGGTGAACATCCTAAAACAAGGAGAGTTAGGAGAACATGAACCCCTACCTCTGACTTTTGTCCTAACCTCCACGCTAGACAACCTCCCAACGACGCGAACCACCCAAGCCCCCCAGGATCCCTCTCTCTCTCTCTCTCTCTCCCGCAGCATAAGAAAGAAAGGGACACAAGAACCCTAAACTCAAACTCAAGCCCTCATTATATAGACACTACCCACATCAAAACGACGTAGTTTTGATTAAGTAAACCCAGGATCAAAACGACGTAGTTTTGATCACAAGCTAGACCTTCCACACCCATATAGCCAAAATACTCCTAATTTCAACATGGTCCTTTGGAGAAAGATCATTAGAATGTCAAAACCAAGGGAACCATGCAAAAATATGGCTGCACGCCAATTTGCACGTGAATTCCCACTTCCGTGCAACTCCAAATGGACTCCAAATGCTCTCAAACTTCACCCCTAGCCTCCTTGCCTCATTTAGAAGACAACCACACTTGCACGTGAATTGGACCCATATCACGTGCACCTCACATACACGTCCGTTTGGCCTGAAACTTCTGTGGTAGATAGAGGACATCATTCTAAGCATCTTTCCTTTTGCACGTGAATTCATTGAGCCCATTCACTAGGTCAAAATCTAGAAAAACTCTAACTCGGAAGGCAAACCGTGACTAACTGCGACTAACTCAAGGTACGGGTCCTTACATCCTCTCCCCTTAAGACTTTTCGTCTCGAAAAGAAAAGGTGGAATGAAAGAAAAACAATCACAACCAAAGCATAGGCCTCTAACACCCCTTAGCACAAAGATAAATTAATACACAACAAATCACAAATTATTTCACACATTTATACACTCCATATGGTCATAACTAGTTGGGCAAGTACTGATTATGTCAAGTTTGATGCTTGCCCTCCTCCCCTCCTTCGGAGTTGTTCGTCCATCGAACAATTAGGATAATGAGCACGCATCTCGCCTCACGTTCCCAGGTGTCTCTTCCTCCAGCCCTCGGTGTTGCCACAACACCCAACCAACTAATAGCTTTACCTCGTCTGCTTTCGCGCCTATCTACAATACGGACTGGGGGCCCCACAGCAGATCATCCTCTCCAAGATCCAGGGTACCCCTCTAGCACGTGTGTGGGTCCGGATAATATTTCCATGAATCGGGATACATGGAAAACATTATGAACTCGCTCAAACTAGGTGGTAATGCCAACCTATAAGCAACAGTCCAACTCGCTCAAAATCTCGAACGGTCCAATGTACCGAGGGACAACTTGGACCGACCCCAAATCTCTTATGCCCTCGCCGTGGAGAAACACGAAGGAATTGGTCTCCCCACCAAAAACTCCAACGGTCAAGCGTCGAGCGATCCGCATAAGACTTCTGCCGGCCTCGGTCGTAAGAAGGCGCTGAATCATCGAACTTTTGCCGTAGCCTCCTGGACCAATGGGTCCTAACATAGCCGCCTCCACTTCGCCCAACATAATGGAGACCGACACGGTCGGCCATACAATGCCTCAAACGGGGCCATCCCAATCGAAGACACGGTAACCGTTATTAGGCAACTCCACCAGAGGAAGGGGAAGCCCAGTGATCCTCCAAAATCAAGTACACAAGCCCTCAACAAGTCTTCCAATGTTTGAATGGTCCTCTCGGACCGACCATCTCGCTCGTGGATGGAATGCGGTACTCAAATTAAGTCGGGTTCCCAATGCTTCCTGCGCACCTCCCCAAAACCGGGATGTAAACCGCGCATCCCCAGCTCGAAACAATAGACAAGGGTACTCCGTGCAAGCGGACAATTTCATCAACATGTTTAACGTGTCAATACATGAACTCCAGTGTGGTTTAGTACCACTATCTTAGCCCACTCGGTCCGAATCATGCTACTTCACTGTAAGCCAGGCATCTAAAATTTTCCAACAAACCATTCTGGTATACCGCTCGACTTTGAAAATTTTCAAGATAGTTACATGCAGCACTGGGTCTCCCAGCTTAGCCGAGGAAACTACTACTCGGGTTCAGGAGGTTAAAGCAATTTCTAATAATATCGTGGGTTATTCTGACATAAACCCCCGCACAACCCCTATCACCATCCTCATTCCCAGAGAGCGTATGCATAGAAGTCTTGTATGCGTAATAGGAAATAGTCGGGCCGGGCGTATACTAACCTTTGTAATCCCGTATTTTGAATTTTAATACCCACCTCTCTTAGCCCACCCCAAATTCTCAAGCCTCCAAAGCCCGTGGATGTCAAGAGCATTGCCCCAAGAGTATCTCCTCCTCGTCCGTTATCAGCACTAGGTGAGGCACCTCCTCCCGCTACCCTCCTGGTGCGCACCATCTGAATGAGAAATAAGAACAAGAGCAGAAACCGAAGAGCAAGAGAGCAACAAGGTGAGCTTCTAATACTCGTATCCGAGTGATTTGTGTGAAGCCTTGAAGATGGCCTCCTTTATATAGCTGTAAGGAAAGAGGCTCCAATTACAAGATACACGTCTAACTTTCAGAGTGTTCTGACTAAAAATACCCTCTCGCACGTGACCGCTGACCAAGGCAAGGTGCTTTAATCGTCCAAACTTTGGTAGGGTCCCCATCGAGCCGGAAAGCAATTCTTCCTTCCGTATCGTAATTGTGGAAGCTTCTAGAGGGCTAGAATCGGTATTTTGCATTTTTGGGTTCTCCATATGACAACCTATCAATTCATGCTAGAGTAAACGTGATTCACATGGTCCTCATCTACCATTCCCCCGAGCACATAAACAAAAGAGGTGCACTGAACAAAATCTACGGCAAATTCACACACGTTTAGGGCCCAAATCGCCCAAATTTCTCCACCGAGTTGATTACGACCATGGACCATCTTTTAACTCTTGCACGTGAATCTGTTTGAGCCCATCTTCACACTTTTAGCCTTTAATTTGCTCCTTGTCTTTGACTTTCACTTTAAAACAATTCCATTAAGTTCCTCAGTGACCCAAAAATTTGCTCATCCCGCACATGGTTAGCTAAGAAAGGAACAAAGTCTCCAGACAATGGTTAGCTTGCAAACAAATTTATCAAGAAAACAAATACAGAAAATAACATAAAATAAATTACAAGAATAAACATCGGGCTGCCTCCCAACTAAAGGGGCCATTTTTTAAAGTCCGTAGCTAGACTTTCAAGTAGGATCATGCAATGGTGAAAGAGGGAATCAACTATCTCCTCTCGAGTTGAATCAAAGTAAGGCTTCAGCCTATTGCCATTCACCCAAAATTCTCTGCCATCTACAATTTTGGAGTCTGGAAGCTCCCATATGGTTTCTTATCAATTATCAGTTAAAAAGGTCCCATCCACTTGACCTTAATTTGCCAGGAAATAACTTTCAACCTTGTGTTAAATAGAAGAACTTTCTGCCTTCAAGGTTAAAGGTTCATTGTCAGAGTTGCCTATCATGCCATTTCTTAGTTCTTTCTTTTGTAAAATTTAGCACTATCATAGGCATCCAACCTAAGCTCATCTAACTCAATTAATTGTTTAGTCCTAAGCTCCGGGATCTCTTTGTGGGTTGAATTTAATCCTCTTCAAGGGCCCAATGAGCCTTGTGTTCAAGTTCCACAGTAGGGGGGACATGCTCCACTCATATAGAATGGTAGTGTGACATCCCAATGGAGTTTTGTAAGCTGTCCTATATGCCCATAAGGTTTATCAAGCTCAGACCAATCTTTCCTATCGTTCCAAATACTTTCTAAAATGGCCTTAATCTCCCTATTGGACACTTCTCGCTTGTCCATTAGCTTTGTGGGTGGTAAGCTAAAGACTTCCTATGAGGAGCACCATACTTGTTCAATAATTTATCAAACAATTTGTTGCGCAAATGACTACCCTCATCACTGACATAGCCCTTGGTGTCCAAAACTGCAAAGACGCTCCCAAGAAGTAGTTTTCTAGTCACAACCCCAGCATCAATTCAATTTCCAGGCAGGAATAGCTTCTACCCACTCTAGACACATAATCCACAGCTAGGCAAAATGTATGAATACCCATCGAGTTAGAATGGCCCCATGAAGTCAATGCCCCAATGTCAAAATTTCAACCTAAGGATTCCAGTTTAAGGGCATCTCATTTTTCCTAGACAAACCACTTCACTTTGACATCTATCACACTTTGATGTATAGGTGTCTTTCACCATGCGAGGCCAATAAAAGCCACACCGCATGATCTTAGCCACGGGGCTTCTCAGCGTTAATTCCAAAGTGGCCCCCATAATGTGACGCGATGACAACCATTTATTATGTCATCTACCTCCCTCCTCAAGGACACACTTTCTTATGATTTGGTCTCGACACCTCAAAGAATTGGGCCCTTCCCAAATGTATTTCAAGATCCACTACCAATCTCTTCTTCGTAGTAGTCTAACTGCTTCGGGTATGAACCTGCTATTAAATAATTTGCTATATCAAGAACCAAGGAAGACGATGCACCTCAAACAACTTCTCATCGTAGAAAGTCATCTACAATGGTAGACTTGTAGGGCATTTCACACGGGAGAGGTGATCGTACTAATAAGACTTTATGTCTCTTCGTGTCTCTAATTTCAAGGTCAAATTCCTCGTAAGAGGAGAACCTATCCAATCGCGTGGCTTAGCTTCTTTTTTTTAAAGAACAACATTTCAACGCAAAGTTACGATTTCCGCTGTAAACAATGACTTTAATTCCCAAAGGTGGTCTAAACTTGTCGCACCATAAACCACAACCTATAACTCTTTCTCGCGGGTGGTATAGTTCCGCTGAGCATCATCTAAGGTCTTACTCGCATAAGAAATGACCCTAAACACCTTTTCTCGCCTTTTGCCCCAACATCACCCCCACAAAAGATAATCATCACATCACACATTAGCTCAAAAGGTCGAGCCCAATAAATAAACTATAACAAAGTAAACGACTAACTTACCCTTGGAGGACGTTAAAAGTTTCTACACCCTTCATTAAACCAAAGCTTGTGTCTTTTTTCAATAACCTACTCTACGGTTTTGGCAATTTTTGAGAAGTCCCAATAAATCTCCTATAAAAGCCGCATGGCCAAGGAAACTTCTCAATTTCTCTTTTTTCATTGGTTCGGAGGTATGAGTCTCACAAGGAGATTTTTGCCTCTGTCTACCTCCAAACCATGTGCACACCTTGGAAGTCCTAGAACTATCCTCCAGCACATGAAACGGCATTTCTCCCCACCCTTAGGACTAGTTCCTTCTCTTCACATCTCTCTAAGACCACATCTAGATTTTCAAGCACCGGCTGCAAGTAGGAACTAAACACCGAGAAGTCATCCATGAAGATCCTCCCATGATCTCTCAATGCCAAACCCTCGAAAAGGGGACATCATACACTCAGCAGGGTAAGGGTGGGGCACATAAAGCCCAACGGCACTTCCTAAATGCAAAAGTGCCAGCCAAGACGTAGTGCGGTTTTTCCCCCGTCTCTTGCTTAACCATGATCCGATTATACTCCTAATAGCTATCTAAAAAAGTAAGAAAGGACTACAGTCACTAACCTATCCAACATTTGATCAATGAGCAAAGAGGAAACGATCCTTCCTGCTGGCCTTGTTCAAATCTTCCTATAAATTAACACACACTCTCCACCCCGTCACTGCGAGATTTGAATCAATTCATTTTTCTCATTCTTAATCACAATATTATGCCCCCTTTCAAGTACAACATGTACTGACTCACCCACCACTATCTCGAAATAAAGATAAATTATACCCGCATTTTTCCATTTTAAAATTTCTTTTCTAACAACTTCTTCATAAGGTGGCTTAATCTTTCTTTTTTTGCCTTTCAACAGTGGGTTTAAAATCATCATTCATCAAAATCTTAGCGCATGCAAATCCTGGACTTAATACCCCCTAATGTCTTCAATGTCCATCCAGTGGCCTTTTGTGTTTCCTAAGGACTTCTAACAATCTGGGTACACTCCACATCATTCAAATTAGAAGCAACAATACCGTGGAATCACTTAGCCCAGAATTGTACCTTAGGTGTCCGCAGCTCCTTCTAGCTCGGGAGCCCGGAGGCATCATCTCTTTCTCCTCCTCGCCCGTTCCAAAGAGTTTGTAATTTGTCATTTTCCTCAAACACAAGTGACATCTCTTCATCTTGTCAGCTTCTATGTCAGGTCTCATCATTGCGGTGGTAATTTTCCGCCAAGTAGTTTTCCACCAATTCCTCAAGGTCTTCAATCCAAAGGCAATCCTCCTCTGACCTTGCAAGCCTTCCCCATGCGGGAAAGACTAAGGTCTCACACTCTCGTAGTTAGCCGCCTGAGCAACATCAATCAATGCACAACCCGCCCGAGAAACGGTCTTCCAAGGAGTAGGACAACTCCTCTATCTTCTTCCATCTTCAAAACAACAAGTCCACTAAATATGAAGGAGCTCCACTTAACTAAATAAAGACATCCTCTATGACTCTTTCTGTGCCTTCCTGAAGTGGACCGCCCGGCGAACCGCAATGATATGGAAGTAGGGCTTCATGCCCTTAAGCCCAAGTCGCTTGTCATGTTAAAGGAAATCAATTCATGTCGCCCCTAACCATTAAAATTCCATACGCGGTGCATTGCCAATCACACAAGGGAGATTAAAACTGCCCGGATCTTTATGCTTGACGGGCAAACTCACAACAACACTGCCACCTCAAGCAAGGACTGCCACTGCCTGACGATCCCCATATTTTTCCTCTCTTTCTTTGTCACAAAATCTTTAATGTATTTTCCGTACCTAGGCATCCGCCCAAACCTCCACAATGGAATGTTAATTCAAGCTTCAATCAAACTCGTGAAGCGCCATACTCTCTTCTTCAATCCTTTCGGTTCCTCACTGGTGGTGAGGAAATTCGGCATACTAGGCCTGGAGCTCTTGCTTCTCTGCTCTTTAGCTATTCGTCTCGACTGCCGCTTGTCCTTCTTTTCTTGCACTTTTCTTCAAATTTTATCCGATTTTCCTTGGTCATCACTTCCAAGGGTCTCGTTTTGTTCTTCCGGAATTGCCTTCTTCTTAGGCTCCTCGCCATCTTGGCTTTCTTCCCGCTCCTTTAGAAAGTGATAAATTTCTAACTCTCTCTGGGGTTCACCTCAGCAGTCACTTGAAAAGTGTTGGTCGATTAATTGGGACAACATTCTCGTGCCACGCTTCACAAGTAACTTCTCCATACTTAAATGAAGTCTCCATATTCCTAATTCAAGATTCTAGTGTGACTACCCTTTCCTCCAAATTATCCCTTCCTTTTGGTTGGCTCATCCACACTGGACATAATCTTCCTCTTGTCGGCTGAGGCCGAGGTCAAGTCAGCCGGTCCCGAGGTGGGTAAATAATTATCCGTAGCATACGGATTCTGCCATCCCCGTGGGCACATATTTGCATCAACGAGAAGACTCCTCGGTTCTCCGAGTTCTCCGAAATGGTCGAGATTGTCACGATTCTCGTCGTACCCTAGCTGTTGTTGTTGAGGATAAAATTACTGTTTCGTACAAGCCCTTTCCTCCAACATAATTTGCTTCTTGACTCTCCACTCCACCCCTCCAAATATTGATAGCTTGTGATCCTTAACTTTAAGCAGCCAATACTTCCATGCCTTACTAAAGCTTGAATTTGTGTTTGCCACATCATTGGAAGAATTTTCAACCGGCTATCTTCTCCCTTGGCTTTGAAGTACGCACATTGGACCACCGCCAATCAGCTAATGACAGCCTCTCCAAGAGCCCCCGCTTCCTCGTCGGCCTCTAGACCATCAAGCATCCTCCAGACTGCATTAGCCCTGTCTTTGAATGGGACCAAGACTTTGTGTAGAAGATTCATTTGAATCCTTGGAGTCTTCCATGATGAAAGGCATCTTCTCACTAAGTCTTTGAAACGCCCCAAGCTTCATGAAGAGTCTCCATCTCATCTTGCCTGAACCCGCAATCTTTCCTAGATTTGGATCACCTTGGAAGGAGGGAAGTACTTTGACATGAACTTGGTCCGCATCTCCCTCCCAAGTGTTGATTGAACTCTGGGAGCGGATCGTTAAACCACCAAGAGCTCTATCCCTTAGAGAAAGGGAAAAGCCTTAGCTTTATGGCCTCCTCCGACACGTTGATCTTGATGGTGTCACACACTCGTGAACCTCATCAAATGCTGGTGTGGATCATCCACTACCGTTCCTCCAAATGCGTTGTTGCTCACCATGTCGATCAATGCCGGCCTCAGCCTCGAAGCTATTCGCTTTGGACTCTTGTCCACTAATCCCGTAACAATGGTCCGACATCATCGGCCTCGCATAATCTAAAGGTTCCGGGCATAAACCTATTACCCTCTTCTTTCCGGATATTGGCCATTGTAATTGGCCCTCCTTGCGGTCACCACCATCAGAACCAGATTCACCATCGATCGCCTACGGATTGCTCCAAGCCTTGTAGTGCTTCTTCCGCCTCACGTGCCGCTTCCTAGTCGCTCTACGATGAGCTCCGAACAACCTTTCAGGTTCCGCGTAAATTGATATATCCTCCTCTCTTTGCATGCACAACTAGGAATCTTGATGTATGTTCCTGTAAACAACAAGAACACACCCAAGCTCCGAACAATGCAAAATAAACAAATAAAGAACACAAAATAACGTAAAATAAAAGACAAAATAAAACACCAAGATCGGAATTCAAACAATTTCACTCAATGTTGATTTTAAAAACTAGTTAATCGGGTAATCCCAAGCAACGGCGCACAATTTGATTGACAAGATTTTTTAGCCTCTCTAAAAAGAGCTAGCTAATGTCGTTAAATCTCTCTTCAAAAATAAATTCCCTAAGTTTGCACTAAAAGAATAAAGAAAGAAGAAAGGGTCGAACCCACAGGATTAACCTAGTTCTCTAGTTCTCAAATCAAAACACCCAATTACTATTGTTCTATAAAATGTCTTGGCAAAAGTTTTCTTTTTTTTAAACTAAAGATCTAATTTTTATTTGGTTTTCTAAATAAACAAAGAAAGTAAATTGATTTTAGGATTAAGATTCAAGGATTAAAGGCATCTAGGGTCACAATTTCACCTCCCTACGCTATCTCTATCGGTTCATGGTATTAGGTTGTCCGATTGAAAACATGCTAAACATAAGCCAAGGACAACAAATGGTCATTGAGGTCCTTTTTAAGAGTTGTATGTCAGAATGGTCATCTAAACACACAAACATGCAAAGCCAATAAATCATACTTGCAAAAGGATAATGATCACACCAATCACAAATAAGTTATGAATCTCAATCACTGAGACTAGGGCTAAGAATACCAAGGTGTACATCCAAAGATAGAACTTAAGAAACATTCATAAAACATGCAAAACTCAATCATCCAAAACCAATATTCATAAACACAAGAAAGCAACAAGGGGGCTACATTGCTCCCCCTAGATTAAAAGACTACTCACGCATGATTACAAGCAAAACCATAGCGAAAAGCTAAACATCTTCTTCTTGATCACGCGCACAACAAAGCTTCAAATCCAGGCTCCAAAATCCGCGACGGCTGCGACGTGTTGCTCTCCTAGGTCAAGGACGGCCTCCAAGACGTGGAGCCTCTCTCTCTCTAAGCGTGTGTGGGGGTTAGCATGCACGCAGAGGGCGTAGAGCTCTTATTTATAGAGTTTGGATGGGCCTTGAGGTGTGTAATCTAGCCCACTTATCAAAACGGCGTAGTTTTGATAAGTAACACTGAAACATTAAAAACTCTATCTTCCATCCACAATTTGGACTTGGGCCTTCAGGAACAAATGATCGCATGGAAAAACGATTGGATCGGTCCAAAAATATCTCTGCACCGCCAATTTGCACGTGATATGGTGAATTCACGTGCACCTCCAAATCAGCTCAAACTTCTCCCCAAGCTTCCTTGCATCATGTAGAGGCCTAAGAGGCAAAAATATGCTTGCACGTGATATGGGTGAATTCACGTGCAACTCCAAATTAGCTCCAAATGTCAAATTTCTCCTGTAGGTAGAGGGCCATCATTCAAGCAACTTTTGTTCTTGCACGCCAATTGTTTGAGGTCATCTACTATGTCAAAAGTGAGGTCCAAAACCTGCCAAAACGCTTAAAAGCTTATTTATTTGCAACTAGCATCTTCCTAGGGTTAAGAGCAAATATATATGATATATGGCAATAAGGCTCTAATCATGCTTTAAACATCCTAAATAAACACTAGAATAACGGCATAAATGCACGTTATCGTTTTTCATTGAAGAGTGCCATCATCATTGAAAAAACTATAAAACCTTCCCCCGACCGTTCCAAAAAGAGAAAGAAAGCCCCGTTTGTGAAAAAAAGCAGAGACACAGAGAGAGCTATCATCGTGGGAAAGAAACCTCGCAAAACCGGAGAGAGCAAAAAACAGAGATAAAAGGAAGAGGTTCACAGAGAGAGGAAAAGAGTTCAGCCAGTCTTCCAATCCACTTTTCCCCGACACCTCATTACGCCTCTTACCCTAAAAAACACAAAAAAAGAGACAATTCCGGTTCCCTTTTTGTTTTCTCTCCCATGCCTCCATCAAAACAAAAACAATCGTTTTCTTCATTCCTTATTCCTTACACCTTACACCCATTCTCCTCAATTCCAAACTCGAAAAAATCGAATCCAAAATATACATCATCCTCCTTTCCCACGTTTTCTACCCAGGAAAACCCGTAAAAGGCGGCTATCGGCGGGACGGGATTTGCACGCCAGTTCGGTGTTCAAAGCTTCAAAGTCGGTTCACCCCTTATTTCTTCATTAGTTTTCATTTATTTATTTTGATATTTGATGTAACTCTTAATATTTCCTTGTATTCTTTTTTCTTTTATTGGTCGGATTGTGTTTTCTTGTATTTCCTTTCCTTTGTATATGTGTACCTTGTAATATGTAAAGTATAGCACAAAAAAAACAACAAACAAAGAAAAAGAGAGAGAGCAAAGGACGAAAAAAAAAAAGAAAAAAAAAAAAAGAGAGTGATTTTATTTTTGTGGATGTCACACTACACACTCCACATCTATTTTTGATACATGCATTTTCAATTTCAAAAAAAATATACAAAAAGCAAACATTTTTTTTTTCATAACATTTTCAATAAATAACTTTCAAAATGCTTTCCAAAAAAAAAAAAAGAGAAAGCAAAACAAAAAAACTAACAAAAATGTTTTTTTCATGTTTTAAAGCAAAAAAAAACGTTTCATTGTTTTTAAACCAAAAAAAAAAAACCAAAATTAGTATTTCAATTCCCAAAACAAAAAACAAAAAAAACAAAAAAAAACAAAAAAACAAAAAACAAAAAAAAGGGAAGATAAAAAACCGTTTTTTAAATTGCCAAAAGGAAAATCAAAAATAAACCCATAAGATTCCATTCCCCACTTCAAAAAAACCCAAAACTTTTAGATTCCCTTTAGAAACCCAAGTTAAATCAATCTTAACCATAACTTCGACAAATAACTTAGTCAAATAAAAATCATAGACTTTTTAGGAAATTTAACCCATTCCAATAGTATGTAAATAAAAATCTACTCCTCCTAAATTGGATACCGAAAGGATGCTGTAGGGTGCTAATCCTTCCCACACGTAACCAACTCCCGAACCCATCTCTCGATAATGCAGACCACACACTTAAGACTACTCAAGGAGGGTATCCAAATTGTACCCAAAAATAGTTGGTGGCGACTCTAAATTTTTCTCACCATTGGTTTAGTTTGGGCTCACCCCGAAAGGGCCCGGACGAAAACCATGATTTACTAGCGACTCTCATTGGGGACTTAAGAATAAACACTTTAGAGAATTAGGTCTGAACTAGGACTTAGAGGTTATATTTAATTGTGCTATTGTATATATGTAACTCGTCATGCCAAGTTGTTTTGATACAATTGTCATTTAAATTTGTGATTTATTTATACGCTTTCATTACCATGATAGTTGTGATTTATTGCTTTCCATACTTGTTGCATTCATGCATAACCCCATACCCGAGTTTAACACAATTTAGGTTACCGAGGTTCAAGACGGTCCCCGGCGCGTTGATCATTATCCGTAATGGGGCCTCGGACTCCCACTCAAGCTTCGAGGTTCTTTTAAGGCACGTCCTTTTAAGATCCCCTCCTGGTAAATCCCATGGTGTACGGAGCCCTCTATTGAGGAAGTTTGGGAACCAACGAATAAGATAGGGGTAGCAATAAAAGCCCACTGCGGTGTTGACCCACATTTTGTTTGATCATTCCATGCCATGCTACCTTTGTTTTGTAGTAGTCCTTAAGTCATCCCCCGTACATTTAACTCGTTTTTTTTTTACAATTGGTTTATTCTTTATCCCCGCCTACCTACCTTGATATATATTAACCTGTCATCCTAACTCGCCATCATGCATAACATGACATTCATCATTCATATAGGCATGGCAACTTTCAAATATCTCCTAAAAGGCCTTTAGGACAAGGAGGTCGTCATGCTGGTGGCCCAAGCATCAGAGACATTCAACTTCGCCTTGGAGATTTCCCACCGCGGAGAGGCCTACAAAGCGTAACATGTTGTCATGTAAGATCGGCTTGGACTATACTAAGGAGGTACAGCATAATATGGAAGCAAATGGTCGATGAAAGGAAAAGCATATACATACAACAACTTGGGGATTTGCTCCATGAATCGAGCTATCGTCGATACGGATATCCAAGGGGCAGCCATTTATTTCGGGAACTCGACGGCGAAGCTTCAACTTCAACAACCTAGATCTTGTTCCCACAATAGAAATACGTAAGATTGCCGGATATCCTCGTGGAAAACAAAATGAAAAATCTATCTCGCCGTAGCCCGAAGGTCATGCCGAAGGGCCTTTACAAAATTATGGGAAAGCCAAGATGGGACTCACCGGCGGTCACAACTTACGGTGGGCACGAATATCTTCCATGGGCAAATAATCAAAGAAGTAATACAAACGGCACCAAGCGGAGGTACACAAATTGCTTACGCTAGCTATATATGGGCTGGTCATTTTCCCAAGGATACCGCCCACATCGATAGGGCAATTGTAGATTTGGTCCGAACAGGTGCTCAAGGGATGTGACCCTACTCTGCTATCTTGGTCGAAACCATCCGATCTCTTACTTACCTAAGGAGTAAAGGCTCGGGGATACCATAAGGTTGCTTACCTCTCCTATACACTTGGTTGCAAGGTCATTTCCCCCGTAGTGTTCATCGTTTCCCCGCTTGTTTATCAAGTACCAGCCACAACACTACTAGATATTCCCGCTTCGCAAGTGGAGCCTACCGAAAGGATTTAGAGAGCTGGAAAAAGAAGTTGGAAAACCTCACGTAAGGTGACATTACTGACCGCTCCTTGATGTTGGTGGTCTCTATGACATATAGTCATGGGACTACAATGGGGTTCCACTTTTAGGTCCCCTGGGAGGAATCGCATATGCACCATCGCGAGTGGGAAGACAAGTGGGGCCATCGACATTCCGTCTTTCTTTGGCATGGAAAAGTGTGACTTCACTTACAAACAAAGCCATGCTCATAAGAAAGGCAAGAAGATGTATCAAGCATGGTCCACACCACACAAGATCTAACCCAACGCTTCAAAACCCTGGTGTTTTCCCGCCGTACATCTTGGAGGGCACAAACACAAGCCACGCTAACCAGGACATGAAGGCTATCCTCCCAGAGAATCGGACTTTAAGGCAATAGATCCGAGAGGCTAGAAGCTTCTGCAGGAACTCTTCAAAGGTCATGGTCGAGGGAAAAAGCAAGATCGCGACCATAATGAGCGGCGGGAGGTGCAGTGAACGACCACCCAGAGAAAGAGGCGCCGTGCTCTTAGGAGACTGATTGGAAGAATGCCTTAAGATCATGTAGTGATAGCTTTCATTTTACATGGCATTTCAAAGACTTGTACGTTGCATTGAGTGTTTGTATTGTGTGTTTGGTTTGTAATAAAGTTGTTTGTTTTTCTAACCCTCCGTATATACATTCCATGCAAACATGCATATCAAATAAAAAAAAATCAAATTAAAGTTCCCTTGTACCCAGGTGGGTATGACCTCCTCCAGATTTCGCGCACTTATAATCTCGAATCCCGGCGCAATCAAACACCTCAACCCGCAGCCAATGGCGTAAGAAACAGAGAAATGGGCTCATGGGTTGAACAGGCCACAACAAACCCTACAGGGCAAATGTCTGCAATTATGGAAATGCTCACAAAATTGACCAAGAAAGAGGAAGAATTCCGACCGGGGGAACTACCAATCACCATCAAGCAGAGGACAGAGGCCGTTTGCTCACCCAACTCTGGCTCCAAGCCGGGCACCCACATACCATCCCTATGGCACAACCTCCAACCCCAAATCAAACTCATTTCACTATGCCGGCACGGGAAATGTAACGGAAGCAAGGTTCCCAGCTCCAAAGAGAAATTTTGAGTCTTTCGCTCTACGCCGACTCGAGGAAAGGTCCGAAGCCGTAGAAGGAACCGACTGGTTATGGTATGTATTCAGCCCACAAGACTTGTGCCTAGTCCCCGGAGTGTAGGCCGCCACCAAAATCCAAAATGCCGAGTTTGAAAAATTCAACGGGACCCGATGTCCAAAGACACATTTGGCCATGTATTGTCAAAAGATGGTTCATGTTTAAGAAGACAAGCTCCTCATGCATTGTTTCCGAGAAAGCCTAACAGGGCATCTCTTGTCTGGTACTTTCAGCTAAATGGAAACCGCGTCAAGACATGGAAAGAATTAGCTACTTCCTTCTTGGCACAAGTATAAACATGTCAATGAACCGCGTTGATCGATTAACCCGAATCCATGGAAAAAGGGATCCGAGGAGAATTTCAAGGATTATGCACGAAGATGGAGAGAGGCCGCCGTGGGGGTTCAACCTCCTCTTACCGAAAGAGAGCTCACTACTCTTTTCATCAACACACCGAAAGGCGTATACTACGAGAATTGATAGGTAACGTCAACAACTTTTACGATTTGGTTGCATCCAGGTGAACGCGTAGAAAGTGGAATTAAGGGGAAAGCTAAAAGGTGATGCAATGAGGCATCAAAACGGTTTCAACCACCAACGGAAAAAGGAAGGAAAATGAAACCAACTCCGGTATACCCATCACACGGTCAATACAACCAACGTTCTACCAAGCGTCGGGATGTTGCAGGGTCGCCAGTAGTCGCTTACGTTGACCTGCCCATCTCCCCAATTCATGCCATACTACCGCCGCAAGGAGGCGTCCCATTTCCATACTTAATGGTACCTAACTCATTTCAACCGAGAGCACTATACCTAGAGCAATCAAGGCCGCAGCTCTGGTGAAGGACCGGGAGCCGTATTTCAAGGACAGGGGGCAACCAAGGGCCCCGGCCCAGCAAACAGACGAATCAAAGCTCTCGTCGACCGCGACAGAGTTTGACCCGATCCTAACGACGTATTGGGAACTATATCCCAAGCTTTTAGAGGCAAGGATGGTAACCCCTATACCCTTGGGAGAAATAAAGACTCCTCCCCCGGCCCGGGCAGTTGGATGCCAGGGTGTGAATATCAGCGTGGAGCTGACATGATATCGAAAACCGTATAACATCCAAAAGGAAGGTTCGGGCATTAAAGGATGCAAAGTGGTTGGATTTCTCCGCACCTGGCCGGGACACCAAACGTGAATAGCAATCCTCTCCGTAACTTTCCAATAATGTTGCTAATACGAGAGGAAGGGCGATCGAAAGGTTCTCTCAAATACAAATGGAGAAAATGTATCTGTTTACTGTTACGGAACATGGCTATATGCGGCTAAAGATGCCAAAGGCAGAGAAGGGAACGGATGGGGAAAACAATGCCCTTATCACAAGATGGCACGGGGAACATGACGTCACGGAATGTCTTGAGTTTTTCTAAAGTAAGGCGAAAAGCCTATGGACCAAAGGATGATCGAATTCTCCACGGAAGAGATAGGCCAATAAAGCTATATGATTCCAAAAGACATGTCATACACACTAGTCATGGGTGCCAACCCCCTTGTCTGAATGTTAAGACTCCAGGAATCCCGGTCATTGCCTCATGGAATCACACCTCTCACCGTACTTGGGTTCCGCCCCTTTCCTACAAGACGGATAATGCGATCCCGTGGAACTATAACGTGAGGTAGTTCGGGGGAGCCGCTATACTTAAAAAGAAGACCAGGAGCGGTCGGGCTTACGCCCCTGAGATAGATGAAAACAAGAAGGAGAAAGCTATGAACAAGGCATTGAGCCTACACGGAAGCAACAAAGAAGGGAACACCGATCATCGGAAGAAGAAACCACTAGAATTTCAAACTCATGAAGCAGAGCGAGTATAATATGTGGATCAATTAAGTCGGCAACCGGCTCCGCATCTCCTCGCCTCATTGATAATGATTCCCAACCTCACCGGGAAGACCGCCCAAGGTTCTAAGCCAAGCCTATGTTCCTCCAACCATCTCGGTGGCAAATGTGGATGGACTCACCAGTAACCTCAACATGAACAACGCCATCGGTCTGGAGATGACCAGTTCCCCCAGGAAGGGAAAGGACATATAAACGCTTTGCACATCACGGTCAAATGCAAGGAACACACCAAGCCCGCGTACTCATCGACAACGGCTCGGCATTGAACATTATGCCCTTGCATATACTACAACAACTTCCAATGGACGCGTCCTATATGCGTTCCTTACGATGCAGGTACGGGCATTCGATGGAGGAAAGCGTGACATAGTGGGAACTCCCGGATATTCCCTCACGGTTGGGCCAATTACTTTTATGGTGGAATTTCAGGGTGACGGACATCACGCCATATTACACTGCTTGTAAGAAGACCTGATCCACACCCCGAAGCGGGCTTGCTACAACCTCCACCAAAAGAGAAATTTGTAATGGGGGACCAACTCATTTGCATCTCTCGAGAGACAAGTCCTCGTCACCAAACCGGCACGGTACCTTATGCCGAGAACAACGAAGATGTGCCGGAATGCTCTATCGGGCCTTTGAGATGGTGAATGTACCTCGCCCGAAACCATCGTCTCTCGAAGGCAAAAATGGTTGCAACACTATGATCAAACAAGTGGTACAAACCAGGGCAAGGGTTAGCACTTACTCAAGGGATTTGAAACCCCCGACCATCCGAGAAAATACCTGAAAGTTTGGGCTAGGCTACGTCCCTACAAAAGCCGACGTACGGAGGGAAGCTATCAAGAAGAGGGAAGTCAAATGGCAAGATTGGAAAAGGCCAAGACAAGAAGAAGGGGAAGCTCCCCTTTGAATGTTACATTCCGAAGTGGAGGGTTTATCCACAAGAGCCAACTTGAGCCCGAGACGGGGACTACAGCCGCATTGGACACAAACAAGTATGCACCAAATGAGATGGCTCGATTAGTGCGAGAGGAGCCTAACCCAACTATGAACAATTGGACCAGCCCGGACCTCCCATAATGTAATGTTTACGAGTCACTCGGGATTTAATGTATTCTACTTGAACGTACTTTGAAGTTGTGAACATTTGTTTTCCCTTAAACCTTCCAATAAAATGTGTTTTTCAAATCTTTCATGGTGCATTCCATTCATAACATATGCATATCATATTTGGTTACCAATTTGTCATTCTCTTATAAACAGTACCACAATGTCAATGAAAACATAGTATGCGAAAGCTAAACGAGATACCAAAGGTTTGACCAAAGTCCAACCGGGAGTAGCCCGTGTTTGAAGCCGAGAGAATGAGATAGAAGAGACACTGAAAGCTACCGGGGAGATTATACGCCGTTGGAAAGGAAGACCATTTATCCGTTCCAAGTGAAGACCTAAAGAGAACAAGAATTTGGGGACAACGAACGAACCAAAAGAATTAGGGTGGGGTCTTTGATAGCTACCGACATCGAGGAAGTTAATCAAGTCTTAGAAAGCTACATCGACATTTTTGCATGGTCATACCAAGACATGCCCGGATTAGACACAGATATGGTGCAACATCACATTCCCGGTTTCAAAGTGCAAAACCATACAGCAGAAATTGCTAAGAATGAGGCCAGAGAGATGCTATTAAAGATTAAAGAAGAAGTCAAAAAGCAATGGACGCGGGTTTCCTAAGTGTCTCCCACTATCCGTATCGGGTCGCTAATGTTGTACCAGGACTAAAGAAAGGAGGCAAGTATGCATGTGTGTCGACTATAGAGATCCGAATTGGGCCGATCCAAAGACAACTTCCCCTTCTTCATATTGATACCTTAGTGGATAATACAAAGAAAACATGCCCTATTCTCCTTCATGGATGGTTTCTCGGGTATAATCAAATTCGTATGGCCCCTTGAACACAAAGAGAGGACCACATTCACGACACTTTGGGGCACCTTTTCCTATAATGTGATGCCTTTTGGCCTGAGGAACGCAGGGCAACTCTATCGCCGAGCCATGGTGACCCTATTCCATGACATGATGCATAAAGAAGTCGAGGTATATGTAGACGACATGATACCAAATCTCGAAGCACCGAAGATCATATCGAAGTACTCGCAAGCTCTTCAACAGCTACGGAAATATCAATCAAATCAACCCTAAAAGTGCACTTTCGGAGCCATGTCGGGAAAACTGGGTTTCATTGTGAGCCAAAAAGGAGTGGAAATCGATCCAGATAAAGTTCGAGCTATCCAAGAGATGCCGCCGCCATGGACCATCAAGGAGGTTAGAGGATTCCTAAGGGCGGCCGAATTATATTGCCCGATTTATTTCCCAATTGACAACACTGTGAACCCATTTTCAAGACTTTGCGAAAGAACAACCCGGAAATTTGGAATGATAAGTGTCAAGAAGCTTTTGACAAGATCAAACAATATTTGTCTAATCCGCCTATTCTCGGTCCCACCGGCACGGATGGACCTCCAATCTTATACTTAACCGTTCAAGAGTCACGATGGGTTGTGTCTTGGGGCAACACGACTACAAAAGAAGGAGCAGGCCATTTATTACCTCAGCAAAAAGTTCACCATTAATGAAGAAAACTACACACCCTTGGAGAAGACGTGCTTGTGTCTTGCCGGATAACGAGAAGATCGAGGCAATACACCCTTTATCATACTACTTGGCTGATTTCAAGGCATGATCCGCTCAAATATCTCTTGGAAAAACCATCCATTTCCTGGGACGAATCGCCAAATTGCGCTTGATCCTATCGAGTACGATATCATCTACGTACCTCAAAAAGCCATAAAAGGAAGTGCAATAGCCGACTATCCGCGAGATAGCCCTGAAGACTTTAAGCCCATGACTATCAAGCTTCCGGATGAGCACATCAACATCATTTCGGCCAAGGTATCGGACATATGGACGATGTGGTTCGATGGAGCCTCTAGTCTCTTAGTCACTGTGTTGGGCCATCCCGATATCCCCAAAAGGCGAACATTTCCCCATGGCAAGCAAAGCTAACCTTCCTTGTACAAACAATGTAGCAGAGTATGAGGCTTGTGTGATGGGACTTCAAGAGGCCATTAACAAAGGAATCAAAATTACGAGTGTTCGTCGATTCGACACTCATCATCTTTCAAGTAAGAGGTGAATGGGAGACTCGAAACCACAAATTAATCCCATATCGAAAGTACGCTGCGTAGTTAGCCAGCAATTCGAAGACATCACATTTGAGCATATGCCCAGGGAATACAATCGGCTCCGACGCGAGCACACAACTCTAGCCTCCTCCTTCGGTAGACACAAAGTTGGAAGTTCGGCCTTTTGATATCCGCATACAAGATGCTCTGCACATTGCATGGCCATTGAAGGACATACGAAGAAAAACCTTGGTTTGAGGACGCGAAACAATATTTGCTTAAACAAGAATACCAAGAGAGGCCACCGAACTCGAGTAAAAGAAATATCCGAAGGTCGGCGTCCAACTATTATATTGATGTCTCAATTTCGTATAAGAGAAACCACGACATGGTGCTATTGCGGTGTGTGGCAAAAGAAGAATCAACACAAATCATGAAAGAAGTGCACCTAAGGGGAATATGGTTCACATGCGAACGGACATGCATTAACAAGACAAATCATGTTTAATGGGCTACTATTGGTCACCACGGAGAAAGATTACATTCAATATGTGCGCAAATGCCTCAAGTGTCAAATTTATGGCGATAAGATCCAAGTACCACCATCCAAACTACACGTGATGGTCTCCGCGGCCGCTCTCACTTTAGGGTATCGACGTTATCGGACCAATATCTCCAAAAGCTTTTAATGGTCATCGTTTTATTTTCGTAGCTATTGATTACTTCACCAAGTGGGTAAAAGATCATACGCCAATGTCACACAGATCCGTGGTACTTTGATTTATACGGAGCAATATCATATGCCGATATGGTCTTCCCGGAAAGCAGATCATAACTGATAATGCCGCCAATTTGAATGGACGATAAAGGAGGTCAGGCTAAACATACAAAATTCAACATCGCAACTCGACCCCTATCGTCCAAAGATGAAGGAGCGACCGAGGCAGCCAACAAGAACATCAAAAATATTATCGGAAGATGACCTAAACATACAAAGATTGGCACGAGAAGCTACCTTACGCTTTGCATGTTTATCGCACTCGGTGCGTACATCGACCGGGGCAACCCATTTTCTTTGGTCTATGGTATGGAAGGCCCTACCGGTCGGCGGAGATACCTTCCTCCGAATACTTAAGGATACTCACTAAGAAGCAGAATGGGTCCAAGGTCCACACGAAAGGCTAATTTAATCAAGGCAAGCGCTAAAAATAGCTTAAGAGGACAATCAGATCAACAAGAGAATGCTTAACAATTACAATAAAAAGGTGAAGCCCAAGTTTTCAAGAGGCATCTGTCCTCAAGAAAATCTACCAATTCAACATGACCATAGAGGCAAGTGGACCCCCACCATGAAGGCCCATATGTCGTGAAAAAGCATTCCTTGAGGCGCATTGATCCTTGCCAAAATGGATGGAGACGAGCTCCCTAATCCGTGAATAATACGCTGGCCAAAAGTTTTATGCTTAACTCTCATGTCTCTCCAACAAGGTTCTCATTCCTCAGATGAGCGGGACTTCGTGAAAACCCAAGAGGGCACCAAGGGTAAAATACAAAGCTCCAACAAAAGACAAAAGAAAACAAAAGGCGGACTCGGTGAAAACCCGAAAGGGCACCAAGGGTAAAATACAAAGCCAACAATAAATCTTGAAGGTGAAATCATCCGAATCAAGGGATCAGACCACAACAACAGGGTCCGTTACAAGCAAGTAGAGACAACATCATCCAAAAACAACAATCAAGAAACAAAGGAAAGACTTGGTCAAAACTCGCGGCACACTCGAATCAAATTTGGACATTATGCTTTTAAAGACTTGCGATCCGTTTATCTGATTATGACAATAGACACTTTTATGATATAAATATGTTTGTGGAATTAAACCGCAAAAAATCTTTTTATCTCTTTTAATCATGTTACATCTTCTTCATTTCACATTTAAGTGGAACATCTTAAATCCCCAAATGAACTCTTCTAGCATTGCCTTTCGAGAGTGGCCTGCTCAAAATCCTCAAACAACTTAAAGCCCCAATTCGAGTACTATATCTCCACGGGATATCACTATCCCGCAGAGAAGCCGCCAAATCAAGCTCCTCCATATGGCGAAGCAAAATTTAATGGGACTTTCACGCACAAATGTGCGTTCCCAAAGAAGACAGGAGGACTCTCCATCCCAAAAAGAGCATTGTTCCCCAACAAATTGAATGTTAGCCAACACCAAACCCTCCCTGATACATCGCATGGCATCACATCGCATCATATTTCACCACAAGTCGAGGTTTGCATCCCCGCATACAAAGACATTGCATTCCATGCATCATCGCATACATTCAACATACTTCGTAATCGCAAGAATGCTTGCCGCCTCCGAGGTCTTAGAGCTCATATTCAAGAACTTCCCTTCAAGCTATCCTAGCCTTTCTTCGCTTAATCAAGTAACTCTTCTTTACAATTTCCCCAAGCTCTAAGCACATCCCTTTGGCAATCGACAAACTTTTCCCACTTTGGGTCACCTGCAGAGTGATCTCCTTGAGCGAACTCGCAGAGGAGCTTAAATTGCCACTTCCCAAACTCACCAATTCTTTAAAGCATTTCCCCAAATACCAATTGATGTCTCCAACAAGTCTTTCCAGCTTTCAGCTTATCTTGATGTGGGCTTTCCATTTTCAATTTAGTCTATCATTGCAGCATCTCGGCCTTTCATTTTTCACTTTAAGCCTATCGTTGTGGGCTTCCCGCTTTTCAATTTAAGCCTATCGCTGAAGTGGGCCTTTCATTTTTCACTTTAAGCCTATCGCTACCGTGGGCTTCTCGTCCCTTTCAATTCAAGCCTATCGTTGCAAATGGCCTTTCATTTTTCACTTTAAGTTCTATCGCAGGTCGTTGGCTTTCCGTTTTCAATTCGCTTCATCGCTGCTGTGGGGCCTTTATTTTTCACTTTGCTCATCGTTGTCGTGGGCTTTCCCGCTTTTTCAATTCAAGCCTATCGCTAGCAATGGGCCTTTTATTTTTCACTTTGGGTTCCTTATCGTTGTCGTGGGCTTTCCCATTTTTCAATTCAAGCCTATCGTCATGGTGGGCCTTTCATTTTTCCGCTTAAGCCTATCGCTCTTCGTGGGCTTTTCCATCTTCCTATTCAGCCTATCGTCCTGTGGGCTTTTCCATTTTCACTTTAAGCCTATCGCTGTGTGGCTTTCCCGCTTTCACCCCAAGCCTATCGCTACGTGGCTTTCCCTTGCCACATTAAGCCTATCGCTGCCTGGGCTTTCCCGCTTTTCACTTCAAGCCTATCGCTGTCGTAGGCTTTCCCGTCCACTTTTGCCTCTATCTGTCGTAGGCTATCCATTTTTAATTCAAGCCTATCGCTGCCGTGGCCATCCATTTTCAATTCAAGCCTATAAATAGCTGTCGGGCTATCCGCTTTCAATTCAAACCCATCATTGTCAGGGCTTTTTTCCTTTTAATTTGAGCCTATCGTTGTTGGGGCCTTTCACTTTTCAATTCAAGCCCATCATTGTTGTGGGCCATTTTCCATTTTTCAATTCGAGCCTATCGTTGTCAGGGCCTTTCAACTTTTACTCACGCCCATCATTGTTGTGGGCCTTTTCTCTTTCCAAGCCGCCATTGTTATAGGTTTTCAATCTCTCGGCATCGCCGCCTCAGATGCCTCATCAAGGTATTGTCCAAGCACACCGGCTCGTGAAGCCCCTTTTCCTCTCTGGGACAAACCCAACCGCCGCACTTCTTCCTCTGTAAGTCGTAAGTGCTCCAACCCGTCCAAAATGACTCTTTATCTTTGTACATTGCTTATATACAAACAGGACAAAGAGGGGCAGCCGTTGGACCCCATTTTGTCCGGGTGGACATGCTAACCCCATTTAATATACCTTTCTCGCCATGCCATATACCTTGTCGAACAGGTCCACAATGATCCCATACTTCAAGGAATGGTTTACCCTAATCACGAGATGGATACGATCACTACAGACGGGAATTCAAAATTAATGACTTTTGCTACAAGTCCCAGACCCCAAGACCAACACCAGTGATGGAGGATGAAAATTGGAGACCAACGCACTTGACCGAGCTCAAATCGACTTTAAATGAAGAAGTTATGGCCAAAACAATCCTCGTTGAAAAAGTCAAACTTGCCAAAAGACGGCCAATGCCCCTGGTCAAACCGCCCACAAAAGTGACCAAAGCGAAACTCTTCAAATGCCTATGTAGGCAAACACGGATCTCCCCGAACAATCCCGAAGGTCATCCATTTTTGCATTTTTGGTGGGGGTAAAAGGTAATTAAAAGTTTAAAAAAAAACTTCTGCCGACCGGTCGACCGTTGGACCCGTCGACACCGCAACCCGCTGGACCTTCGAAGCCTCGGCCCCGGGCTCGAAGCCTCGGCCCCAAGCTCGCTCAAGCCTCGGCCTCAAGCCCGGCTCAGCCCCCGCCTCGGCTCCGGCTCAAGCCCCCAAGCCTCCGCACTCGGCCTCGAAACCCCGAGCCTCGGCCTCAAGCCTCGGGTCCGCTTGAACCGCTGATTTCTGACCTTCGACCCTTCGACCCCGGCCTCCAACCCCGCCGACACCCGACCTTCAACCTATACCAGCTTTCGCCCGTTGACCGCCGACCTTCGACCCGTCGACACTTCCCACCCGTAGACCGCTCGACTTGCCCCACCGAAATTCGACCCACCGGCTTCGACCATGCCGACACTTCCCGACCCGCCGACACTCCGACCTGCCGACACTTCGAGTCTCGACCCTCGACCTTCGCCAGCTTCCTCTCGCCGGCTATTTTCCTCTCCCGGTCACACGGGACTTTGTTTTTCGCACTGCCACCTAACAAAGAATAACTAAACAACTTGTCACTCACATGCTGCTAAAATACAAACTCCCAAGGGGCAATCACGAGCCATCCCCGTTTCCCGCACGCTCGTCTACCCGACAAAGCATTAAATCTGCAAATTAAAATACCGCAGCCAATAATACAAGAATTATGACACCCAACAAAGATGTTCGGGTACTCTTTAAGATGCATTCCCAGCTCCAAAAAAAGAGAGTTCCACAGGGAAAAAAAAGGAGAGCGTGGGTTTTCGTTGGAGAGTTCGGAAAAAGAGGGTTCTGGAAAAAAGAGAGTTTGAAAAATTTGGTCCAAAAAAGAAAAGAGGATATCCGTCATAAGAAAAAAAGGCAAGCTTGTCCGCCCTCGCATCATCAAAAGAAAATTCTGGGAGAAAAGAAAAAAAGAGAGTAGTTTTTTCATCAAGAGTGCCATCATCATTGAAAAAATCTATAAAACCTTTCCCCTCTCGTCGCTCCAGCCAGGAAAGAGAAAGAAAGCCCCGTTTGTGAAAAAAAAAAGTAGACACAGAGAGAGCTATCATCGTGGGAAAGAAACCTGCAAACCGTAGAGAGCAAAACAAGAGACAGTAAAGGAAGATGTTCGCAGAGAGGAAAGAGTTCAACCCAAGTCTTTCCAATCCCTTTTCCCCACACCTCATTACGCCTCTTTACTTAAAAAACACAAAAAAGAGACAATTCCAGCTTCGCTTTTTGTTTTCTCTTCCTACGCCTCCATCAAAACAAAAACAATCGTTTCTTCATTCCTTATTCCTTACACCTTACACCCATTCTCCTAATTCCAGCCCGAAAAAAATCTAAACTAAAAATATACATCATCCTCCTTTCCAATGCTCCTACCCAAAACCCAAAAGGCTGCTTTATCGGCGTGAGGATATGATTCGACAAATAGCCGTGTTCAAAGCTTCAAAGCCTGCTCACCCTTATTTCTTCATTAGTTTTCACTTATTTATTTTGATATTTGATGTAACCTTAATATTTCCTTGTATTTCTTTTTTTTTTCTTTTATTGGTTGTGATTGTGTTTTCCTTTGTATTTCCTTTCCTTTCAGATATGTGTACCTTGTAATATGTAAAGTATAGCACAAAAAAAAAAAAAACAACAAACAAAGAAAAAGAGAGAGAGCAAAAGGACGAAAAAAAAGGAAAAAGAAAAAAAAGAGTGATTTTATTTTTGTGGATGTCACACTCACACACTCCACATCTATTTTTGACACGCATTTTCAATTTCAAAAAATATACAAAAGCAAACATTTTTTTTTTCAAAACATTTTCAATAAATAACTTTCAAAATGCTTTCAAAAAAAAAAAAGAGAAAGCAAAACAAAAAAACTAACAAAAAATGTTTTTTTCATGTTTTAAAGCAAAAAACGTTTCATTGTTTTTGAACCAAAAAAAAACCAAAATTAGTATTTCAATTCCCAAAACAAAAACAAAAAAAAAACAAAAAAAACAAAAAAAAAAAAAAGGGGAAGATAAAAACCAGCTTTTTTAAATTGCCAAAAGGAAAATCAAAAATAAACCCATAAGATTCCATTCCTCAATTCAAACAAAAACCCAAAATCTTAGATTCCCTTTTAAACCTAGGTTAAATCAATCTTAACCATAACTTCGACAAATAACTTAGTCAAATAAAATCATAGACTTTTTAGGAAATTTAACCCATTCTTAGGTAGTTATAAATAAAAATCTCCTCCTCCTAAATTAGATACCGAAGCGTATTTAGGGGTGCTAATCCTTCCCTACACGTAACCAACTCCGAACCCATCTCTGATAACGCAAACCACACACTTAAGACTACTCAAAGTAGAGGGTATCCAACCGTACCCCCAAAAATAGTTGGTGGCGACTCTAAATTTTCTCACCATTGGTTTAGTTTGGGCTCACCGAAAGGGGTTCTGACCTAAACCCATGATGACAAAGTGCCACTACCGCTTTAGATGGATACTATGGGTGTAATCAGATCATGGTTAAACCCGAAGACCCAGCAATGACCACTTTCACGTGCCCCTTTGGCACCTTTGCTTGGGAGGATGCCATTTGGGCGGCGAATGCACCCGCCACCTTTCAAAGGCATGACGGCCATTTTCCAGGGCTTGGTGGAGGAGATCATGGAGGTTTTCATGGATGACTTTTTAGTTTGGTTCCCCTACCAATAGTGTTTGAAAAATTAGATATGGTCTTTTAAAGATGCGAGGAGAAGGAACTAGTCCTAAATTGGGAAAAATGCCATTTTATGGTAACCGAGGGGATGGGGTCGAGGGTACAAGGTGTCTTCACAAGGTTTGGAGGTGGACAAGGCAAAAATCTCCCTATCGAGACTTTGCCACCTCCAACAAATGAAAAAGGGGTGAGAAGTTTCCTTGGCCATGTCGGGCTTTTATGGGAGATTCATTAAGGACTTTTCTAAAATTGCAAAACCCATGAGTGAAATGTCAGAGAAGGACACAAGCTTTGAGTTCAATGAAGATTGCTTTTAAGCTTTCAACATCCTCAAGGGTAAGTTAGTCACCGCACCAGCTATAGTCACACTGCTCGGCCCTAACTGAAGCTCAATGGTGACGCAAGTGATTATTACGCTGTGTAGCTGTAGGGCAAAGACCGATAAGGTGTTTAGTGGTCATTTACTATGCTAGTAAGACCTTAGATTATGCTCACCGTAACTACACCACCGATAAAAGAGTCGCCGTGGTTTATGGTCGCAACAAGTTTAAACCCTACCTTTGGGGTCCAAAGTAATTGTTTATACCGATCATGGAGCTTTGAAATATTTATTTTCTTAAAAGGAAGCCAAGCCACATTTGATTAGGTTGGTACCCTTTTAGGTGAATTTGATCTTAAAATTGGAGACACCAAGGAGCCTAAATTCTGTGGGCTAATCACCTCTCCCGTGTGGAGAATGCACCTAAGTCCCCACCATTGTAGATGACTTTCCCGATGAGAAGTTGTTCGTTTGCACTCACTTCCTTGGTTTGCCGACATAGCAAACTATTTAGCCACTGGGTTTATACCCAAGCAATCGACTACCATCACCAAAGAGGTTGGTAAAGGATGCTAGAAATACATTTGGGAAGACCCTATTCTTATAGAGGTGTCCGCATCAAATAATTAGAAGGTGTGTCCCGAGGAGGAGATGGGACACATAATATACCATTCCATTTATCACATTATGTGGGCCACTTTGGGGTAAAGTAGAATTATGGCTAAGACGTGCAAGCAGCCTTCAATTGGCTTCACATGGTGAAAGACACCCATGTCTACATCAAAACCCGTGATGATGATGTCAAAGAGTGGTGGTCTGGCTCAGAAGAATGGATGCCATTAACTCGAATTCTTCCAAGAAATTTTTGATATATTGGGCATTGATTTTATTGGCCATTCCCCAATTTCATGGGTATTCATATATCCTATTGCTGTGGATTATGTGTCAAAGTGGGTAGAAGCTATACCAACCGCAGTGAATGATGCTAGAGTATGGACTCACTTCCTTACTGTGAGACATCTTTAGCCGATTTGGGACACCAAGGGCTATAATTAGTGATGAGGGTAGTCACTTCTACAATAAATTGTTTGACAAGTTGTTGAACAAATATGGGGTAACTCATATGAAGTCTTTAGCTTACCACCCACGAGCTAATTGGACAGCGTAGGTGTCCAACAGAGATTAAAGCCATTTTAGAAAAAACTGTTGGAGCAAATAAAAAAGATCGGTCTCAAAGGCTTGATTAAGCCTTACGGGCATATAGGATAGCCTATAAAACTCCCATGGATGTCACTTACCGTATTCTTTATGGGAAGGCTTGTTACCTTGTGGAATTAGAGCACAAGGCTCACTTGGCCTCTAGGAAGTTAAATTTTGATCCACAAGAGGCCAAAGAGCTTAGGGGATGACTCAATTAATTGAATTAGATGAGTTCAGGATGGATGCTTATGAAAGTGCTAAAATTTATAAAGAAAGAACCAAGAAATGGCATGATAGGTAATTAACCAATGAACCCTTTAACCTTTGTGGCGAAAAATTCTCTTATTTAACACAAGGTTAAGGCTATTTCTCGAAAATTAAGGTCAAAGTGGATGGGACCTTTTGTGATAGTTGATAAACCATATATGGGAGCTTTGAGCTCCAAGTCTGAGATGGCAAGAAATTTTGGGTGAATGGCACGCAGATGAAACCATACCTTTGATCCAACTCAGGACGGAGATTGTTGATTCCCTCTCTTTCACCACCTCATGATCTTAATTAAAAGTCTATCTACGACTTTAAATAAAGCTGTTGGGAGGCAACCCAATGTTTTATTTTACTTATTTTTATTCAATAATTTTGTTTGCAAGCTAACCCCAGTGCAGTAGATTTTGTTTCTTTCTTGACTAACCATTTGCAAGACGAGCCAAAATTATTGGGCCTTGGACAATTTTGTTTATTTTAAGGAACAAGTCCCTGAGCGGGAACAAGTGAAGCCCACAAGTACTTGAATTTAAGCCCAATGAATTGGCGTGAAAGCATAGAAGTTGATCCATACCGAAAGCAACTCGTGGCAAAGTTTGGGCTCATTTGGGGCCGTAACGGCCATATTGCACACACCAAGTGACCAATTGGCGTGCACCTCTTTTGCCTCGCAACTTATCGATCCAAGAAATAAACATCACATGAAGCACTTTACTTCTTGCGTCAAGTGCTTATTCCTTATACGGGGCAAAGGGATAAAGGCAAAATACCGATTTTGGACCTCCTGGACCGAGAATATCACGTGCGAGAAGAGACTATTGCTTGACAAACTATGAGGGACCCACCACCAAAATTTGGGACGATTCGACGAACGCTAATTCACCCATATGACGTGCAAGGGTTAAAATGGTCCGAATGCCCCGAAATTGAGGACACGGTATGATCCAAATTGGGACACTTCTATCTTCTCGCACGCTATAAATAATGAGTCGGGAGCTAGGTCATTCACACCAAAAACTCATTTCTAGATCTGAAATTTGTGAAGCCAGTTCTTGCCTCCTAGCCATTTCATCCTTCTTCTCTCTAAATTCTTGGCAAGAAGATGGTGCGCACAAGAGATCAGAAAAGTAAGTTCATTCATCTAGTTCTTCCAGCAAAGTGAGGACGGGGGAGATGTTCTTGGGCATGCTCTGGATCTAATGCCTTGGAGGAATCAGACCTGGACGGTCAAGTGAGGTGGCCCTTAAAGCTTCAAAATCTTGGGTTGTGAGGTTAGTTTCGGCCGGATATGTCGTTTATTATCCTCTTTGCATGAGTTTTTATCATTCCATTTACTTAAATGAGGAGGAGGATGCTATATATTTACTTTTTTTGAAAAGTAAAAAGAATGTATTAAAAAGAATCAAGAGGGTGTATATTGGTATCACACCCGAGACAATTAGGAAAGACCTTTAACCTTCCTGACCTATCGACCACCTCCCTCATCCGACCTTAGGGAGTATGGCATCGCCTTAAATTATGCCAAACGTTCGAGAGGAGGAGGCGGTTCATTAAAGATGGCTTTGTGGGAAAATTTAGATGTTTAGCTCATCCGGTAGAAAGTGCTTGCTGTTGCAAACTAGTGGAAAGGATGGTGTGCTATGACCCATCTTGCATTCATGTATAAGCATTGACCATATGTTAAATGTGGACCGGGCTGCTGCCATTTTCAATTGGTGGAAAAAAAACATGACAAAGAGGGTATATGGCGTAATGTTATTGTGTTATTTTTCGAGCCAATGATGCTCGACATTTTGCCCATTTAGACAACACCCCCATTCCCCTCTCAATGGATTTTGAGAGTATCGCAACAAGGAGGCTTAGGGGTGAACTTTAGAGGCAACGGGGGAAATATCTCCCGAGAGGAACCACCCCTTCACAACATAGTGTTCATATGGAGCGGCCTACCGAGTTTGTTGCGCGAGACACCTCCACTCCATTGGATGAAAGGAAACAAACCCTATTGAGCTATCGCTATGTATATGTATAATGTACCAAGGAAGATGTGCTTAACTTCTTTCAGGTATCGATGGCCAGGTGGTAAGTGAGGTAGTTATCAATCTGGGCATTTACAAATGGACATATTTCGAGTGCTCATTTAAGAGTTAATGGTACTTGTCTCTCGAGACCAGCACGTTACTTCTAGACCGTTAGCGTAGCAGGGAAGCCCCTGAGCTCGTTATCGCATCTACCCAAGCGTGGAGAAAAGAAACACAAGAGCTCAAGGAAGCAATGCTAGAACCCAACGTGAAGTTCAAGCACAGGGAAGCCAACAAAGTCAAGGGCCTCTAGGCAAAATTTGAAGGCCTTCAGCAAGAAGAAAGCATCCAAACACTCTCCCGTAGTGTAGATATTGCGAAGAAGATTTACCCGTTCATGAAGACTCTTCTCATGCCCAGAAGACCCACCACAACCGAAACTTCAGGCAAGCTTATTCACTAGAGGGGGGGGCAGAGCCGAAGCGAGAGCATTCACCTTTTCACCCTTTATGGATCCTACTATTCTTAGGCTATTGTGCCTATGGTGCTTCCCGTCCGTGGGGGGGGACATACATTTCTGCGCACCTCAAGACTCACGGGAGAGCCTATACACTAACCACAGATCCCCTATCACCTCGCAGGAGTCAAGCAAAGATTTGAGAACTTCATTAACTCACAGGTGTCATGGGCTCGCTTTGCAAGGATATGGACCTCTTCACCTTGTTTGTCCTTCAACTGGATCTTAGGTGATGAATATCTCTCACGTATGAGGTGGTTTTATTTGCAGACTAGCGCATTTTGTAGCGGAGGCCGAGCCTCATAACTACCCACCGTCCCAAGATACCTCATACTCTTTGTCTGAGCTTGATGAGCAACTTTTTCTTCGAAAGTGTGTGGCGCTAGTGTATAAATGGTCAGAATGAAGGGAACCGTCCTTGGCATGGTAATGACGAGTGCCGATCCCCTGGGCACATTGATCTTCACTATGTCTTGGTGCGTGTGGATTTGAGTCACAGTACATGCGGTGGTTTATGATCCAAGCCAAGGTGAAGGGTTCACCAAGAAAGAGACGGCTTGTTTCATGGGCTCATAAAAGAATCAAGGATGCGATGAAAAAAAGAAGGATTGGTACAAAGACAAGCTCCCTCTTATTCACCTCAAACCAAATGGAACTCCCTCGCAGCCGGCTGACCAATTCATTGTGGGATTTTTTGTTCCTACCATATGATGGCAATATCAAGAATCGAGGGAAAACTGGAAATACGCGAAGAAACCTCAACTAATTTTGTTACTCGTGCACGTCGAACGGTGGCCAATGTTATCTACTATTCGGCTTGCCTCAACCGAGAGGTAAGTATTTTCCTACTCCTATTTCATGCCACGAGGACATAGCATATTTTAAGTGTGGTGTATCGGAATTAACTTGAGCCACTTGCTTGTCTTTTATGTTGTGTGTGTTCTTAGATTGTTTGTTAGTCATTTTAAAAAAATTGCATGATTATTTGAGTTGACTTGCTAAAGTGATTTGCATGTGGAGACATGGATATTAAGTATGCAATTTTGGCCTACAAATTTTACTTTTTGTGCCACATTAGTATCATGTTGTGATAAGGGTGTTAAAGTAGTTAAAATGTGCTCTGATTTGGTTTAATCATGTCTTTATCTTTTGAATGATATCACCATGTTTTTTGGAGCTGAAGTTTGAATATTAGCTAAGATAACATGCTAAGATAGACTTTAGTGACCCTTAAAGTTGAGTGACAAAAATAAAAAGAAAACATGAGAAAAGCTTCTTTAGCCCTTGAGTGACATTTATGATTTATGGGTAATAGTTTGATGTGATACTCCCTCTCGCACTTAACATTAGTTATTTAATGGTAGGAGTCAAGTAAGCATGTGATTACTTATTAATGCTCATGTTTTGGTGTGTAGTTAGGGTGCAAGGCCTCTAAGTCACTTTGACTTCCTATGTATCCTAATTTTTGATTGTTGTGTTGTAAATATAAAAGGTTGTGATATAGAATGTGAAAAAGCCATCACTTAATTGGAAAATAGGATGAGACATCAATGAATTTCTGTCTCTCCTTATGTAGAAAAATGGCAAGGGGTATGCATTAGAAAAATCAGTCTTATTTATGTGTTATGTGAGTAAAAAAAGAATAATCCATCAAGGGAAAGCATAAAATGCAACCTTGTAAGGTTATTGAAAAAAAAAAGATTTGTTTAGATTTGTAGCCACATTGGTTGAGTTTGTTTATTTGAGAGTGTGAGCCCAATTCTTTAGCTCATGGTTTTGTTTTATCGATTATTGTATAGAGAGTGAGTTTATTGGAGTTTAGACTAGCGTGTGAGTTCAAATAAAGTATAATAGAGAGTGTGTTTTCTTTGATGAGCACAATATGAGGAACTCTCATGATTGTTTGGCTACTTAATCAATAGCGATGGTGGTTGTAGAGATAGAGTTTACCATCCTTTGTTAATTGATAGGTATGGGCTTGAGATTAAAGAGAAATAGAAAAGTTATATTTGAGTGAGGCGACTTAATCCTTTAGGAGAACTTAAAGGGAAACTAAGTGTTGTGTTAAGATGAACGCTTTGCCGATATCCGAATTTTCGATAGAGGAAATTGCATGGTTGTTGGACTTGGGGATATGGACATGAAATTGAACTAAGCTTTTGACTCATTTCGGTTGCTTAAAATGCCCATTTCATCATGATAGAGTTGCATGCGTGGGAAACCATGACTCTCCTTGATTGATGTTTTATTTTTCTTCCTTGTTTAGCGAGTGTTTATTTTATTTTCGCATACTTGTATGTTTTTGCTTGAGGACAAGCAATGGTTCAAGTGTGGTGTATTTGATAACTGGTGCATTTTATGCCATTATTCTAATATTTATTTAGGGTGTTTAAGAGCATGATTAGAGCCTTATTGCATTATATTTCACATATATATCTGCTTTAACCCTAAGAAGATGCTATTTGAAAATACATGCGTTTAGCTGTTTTGGCAGGTTTTGGAGATCACTTTGACCAAGTATATGGCTTCAAACCAATTGTATACGGAACAAACATTTCACAAGAAGATATCCGCTATCTCCCACGATAAGTTTAAGAGCAATCGGACATGAACGCCAATTGGATCGAAATGGCGTGCAAAGCATATGTTTGCTTATCACCTTCTACAAGATGCAAGGAAGCTTGGGGAAGAATTTGAACTAATTTGGAGGTGCACGCCATTGGGCATATGACGTTCAAATTGACGCTGCAACCATATTTTTGCACCGATCCAGTCGTTTTTCTATGCTGATCATTCTTTCCTAAAGGGCCTTGTCCATATTGTGCTTGGATTGAGAGATTTTAAAGTTTGTAGTATCATTTATCAAAATTACATCGTTTTGATAAGATGGGCTAGGTACACTTTATAACACACATCAAGGCCCATCCATTCTTTATAAATAGGGCCCACACGCCCGGCAGAGGAGCAACACATTTTACATGTTTTAAAGAGAGAGAGATGTTTTGGAGGCCGTTCGACCTAGAGAGCAGCCGTCGCGTACGGCCACAGATTTTGGAAACTTGGGTCAAGCTTGTTTGTTGGGTGGATAAGAAGAAGATGTTGAGCTTCGCTTTGTGTTTGCTTGTAATCATGTGTGAGAAGTTTCCTTTATCTAGGGGAGCAATGTAGCCCCCTATGTTGTCAAAACCGATTGATTGAATTTTGAGTTTGTTTAATTGGAGATTGCATGTTTTATGGATCTGTTCTTGTCTTTTTTAATATATCGGGCCAGACACCTAGGTTTTCTTAGCCTTAGTCTCGAGGCTGATCTTTGATTCATAACTTATTTGTGATTGGTGTGACCATTATCCTATCATGGGTATGATAATTAGGCTTTGCATGTTGATGTCATGATTACCTATCCCAGCAGGACAAACACTTAAGGGTCTGGGCAATGACCAATTGCGGACCTTGGCTTAGTTATAGCATGTTATCAATTAAATAATCTCAAGAACCTTAAAATCGTAAAACAACATAGGGAGGTGAAGCAATGACCCTAGATGCATTTAATCCTTGAATCTTAATCCTAAAATCAATTTGCTTTATTTGTTTATTAAAACAAAATAAAAATTAGATCTTTAGTTATAAAAAAGAAAACCTTTTGCCAAGACATTTTATAGGGCTAGAGTAATTGGGTGTTTTGATTTAAGAACTAGAAAACTAGGCTAATCCTCTTAGGTTCGACCCCTTGCTTGTAACTATTCTTTTAGTGCAAACATGGGGAATTTATTATCTTAAGAGTGATTTAACGACATTAGCTAGCTCTTTTTAGAGAGGCTAAAAATCTGTCTGTAGAAATTGGGCCCGTTGCCGGCATTTAACGGTTAACTAGTTTTGAAAATCAACATTGAGTGAAATTGTTTGAATTTCGATCTTGGTGTTTTATTTTGTCTTTTATTTTTGTTATTTTGTTCTTTATTTGTTTATTTTGCATTGTTCGGAGCTGGTTGGGTGTGTTCTTGTTTTTTTACGAGAACATACACCAAGTGTTTGAGGAATTCCTAGTTGTGCATGCCAAGAGCGGAGTTTATACCATTTAATCGTGAACCCGAAAGATTGTTCGGAGCTCGTCTGACGGCTAGGGAAGAAAGACGAGAGGTCAAGAAGCACCCAAGGCTTAGAGCATTCAAGAGATGAATTGATTGCGGATTTAAGGCCCGATGGTGGCGCCACAAGGAGGGGCCAATTACAATGGCCAATATCCGGGAAGTAAGAGGGTAATAGGTTTAGCCTTAACCTTCTTAGACTATGCGAGACCGATGATGTCGGACCATTATCCGGGATTAGGCAAACAAGAGTTCAAGCAAATAGTTTTGAGCCGAAGCGCCATTAATTAATATGGTGAGCAACAACGCTTTGGAGGTACAATAATTGGACTATCCACACCAAGATTTGATGAGGTTCTACCAGATGCCTGACACCATAAAGATCAACAATGTGTCGTAGAGGCAATAAAGCTAAGGCTTTTCCCTTTCTCCTTAAGGGATAGAGCTCTTGGGTGGTTTAACAGAGTTTTACCAAACAGATTCAATAAATACTTGGGAGGAGATGCGAGACTAAATTCATGTCTAAGATTTTCCCCCTTCCAAGGTGATCCAAAAGAGGGGAAATTAGCGATTCGTGCAAGATAAGATGGAGACTCTTCATGAAGCTTGGGAGCGCTTTAAAGATTTGGTGAGAAGATGCCTGACCATGGAAGACCCCAATGGATTCAAATTGAATCTTTCTACACCGGTCTTCAATCTCACTCACAAGACAAGGTGAATGCAGCCATCGAGGATGTTTGATGAATTTAGAGACTAACGCACTAGTGAACTCTTCGAGAAACCGTCATTGGCTGATTAGCGTGGTCTAACGTTCGACTTCAAGAGCCAAGGGAGAAAATATCTTCGGGTTGATACTCCCTCCAATGATATAAAGGCGGATCCAAGCTTTAGCAAAAGCATGGAAGTGTTGGCTCTCAAAGTTGGAGGATCACAACACGCCTCACCGAGACTGAGCAAGGATGGAGTGGAGTCAAGATGCAAATTATGTTAGAGGGAAAGGCTTGTACCGCATAAACAATATTATCCTCACCAACAAGGACAAGGGGTCATCCGAACCAACAACAATCTCGGGGATATCGGAAGAATCGGAACCGAGGGGAGATACATCAGCTCGGTATAAATATGTGCCTCCGGGGATGAAGCAAAAAACGTATGCTACGATAATTTCTTACATCCACCTCCTGGATTCGAAGCAACAACAACCTCGGCCTCAGCGAAGAAGAACATATCAGGATGAGGATGAGACAGCTAAGAGAGGTGGGTGATTGAAGGAAAGGGTAGCGAGATGGAGTCTTCAATTAAGAATACGGAGAAGCTTACTTGTGAGTATGGGCACGAATGCTAATCAAAGGGTGTCAATGAACACTTTTCCAAGTGACACTAAGGTGAACCCCAAGGAGAGTTGCAAGGCTATCACTCTAAGGAGTGGGAAAGCATCAAGGAGCTCAAGAGCCAAAGAAAAAGGCTATTCCGGGGAAGAACAAAGCAAGACCCTTGGAAGTCGATGACCAAGGAAAATCAGATAAAGAAGAAGAAAGGTTGCAAGACAAGAAGGAACAACAATTGACTAAAGACAAAATAGTTCAAGAACAAAGGCAAGAGCTCGGGCCTACTATGCCATTTCCTCGCCCGATGAGAAATCGAGAGGGTTGAGGAAGAGTATTAGCGCTTTCCCGAGTTTATTCAAGCGGCTTGAGATTAAGATTCCATTTGTGGAAATTTGGAGCGGATGCCTAGGTACGAGAAAATATATCAAAGATTTTGTGAAGAAGAAGAGAAGGTATGGGGATCATGAGACGATGGCGGTCACTAATGAGGTGAGTAGTGTTGTTCTAAAAGAGCTTGCCCATCAAGCATAAAGATCCGGCAACTTTAACCTCCCTTGTGTGATTGGCAATGCATCGTGACAGCAGACTTTATGTGATTTAGGGCCAGCATAAATTTGATCTCTTTTCTTTTGTTCGACGGCTTAGACTCCACGGAATGAAGCCAACTTCTATCTCATGGCGGTTGCGGACCGGTCCCTTTGGAAGACCAAGGAATCATTTAAGATGTGCTAGTTAAGGTGGGCTCCTTCATTTTTCCAGCGAGACCTTGTACTTTTGGAATGGAAGAAGATAGAGGAGTTCATTTCCTCCTTGGAAGACCGTTTCTTAAAACGGAAGTGTGCATTGATAGATGTGGCTCAAGGGGCAACCGACTCGAGAATTAATGAAGAGACCTTAGTCTTCCATATGGGGAAGGCTTTACAAGGTCAAGAGGAGGAGGACTGCCTATGGGTTGAAGATTTTGAGGAGTTGGTGGAAGACTTTTGGCGAAGAAATTACAAGAAGAATGATGGAGTGCTCCACTACGTAAGCTCAACAAGATGAAGGTTTGGACTTGACTTGGTGAGGGAGGATGAGCAAACATCAAATTCTCCTGGAGCAAGAAAAGGAGGAGAAGGAAGAGGACATACCTCCAGGCTTGAATCAAGGAACTACACCGACACCTAAGGTATGAATTTCTGGGACTTCACAAATAAAATTCCAAATATACCGCGCTAATTTAAATGATATGGAGTGCACTCAACCGCTAGAAATCCTTAGGAAACACAAAAAGGTCCTAGGGTGGAACATTGAAGACATTAGGGGCATCATTCCGGGGATTTGTATGCACAAAATCCTAACGAATGATGACTTTAAACCCATGTTCGAAAGACAAAGAAGATTAAAACTTGCCATGAAAGAAGTGGTAAGAAAAGAAATTGTAAAAATGGAAAAATGCGGGTATAATTTATGCTATTCCCGGATAGTGAGTGGGTGAGTCCGTTGCATGTTGTGCCCAAGAAAGGGGTATGACAAGGATTAAAAATGAGAAGAATTTAATTGATCCCATCTCGACTGTGACGGGAGAAGTGTGTGTTGACTATAGAAGTTTGAATAAGGCCACCAGGAAGGATCACTTTCCTTCCTTTCATTGACCGGATGTTGCATAGGTTAGGGCTATAGTCACTATCTTTTGCTAGATGGATACTATGGGTATAATCAGATCATGGTTAAACCCAAGACCAAGAAAAGACCACTTCGTGCCCCCGCACCTTTGCTTTTAGGAGGATGCCATTGGGCTATGCAATTGTTGGATCAAACCCAATTTGGATAATGGTGATAAAGCCTTATGTAATTTGATCGAGATCTTTGTGTTTATTTAATCATTGCAGTAAGATATGTTACTAATCCAGAGACGACTCGTGAGAGCAAAGCTAGGACAGATACATAATCCCGATCCGGGACAAGAGTGAGTGTCGTCCAAACACTTGCAAATAACCAAGTCACAAATACATACGGAATAAGGAACATTCGTGTGGACTAAGAACTTAAAGGCTACGGATTGCTGAATATGTTCTTAAGTACCTCAAACGGACTAAGTCAAACTAATGCGAGTAAAAGTCTTCGTCAACGAGGTCACACGAGCAAAAGAATTGAAATGGAGTTAAATAGTTAAGTCTTCCCCTCAAGCGAACTAAAGTGAAGAAGACACGAAGTAAGGCATCCGAGTCTTTCATACATGTTGAAAAGGAAGTATTGATGCGGAATAAGGATCCGGTCTTTATTCGCACTAAAAGGAAATTTGATCGGGTAAGGAACCGGATATCTTATCGCCCGAGTAAGGAACTTACATACCGGAGTAAGGAACTTACATGCGGAGTAAGAAAAACCGACACTAATAAGTCATCCGACTTTTCAAGACTCGCCCAGTGTAAGGAACTTACATACGAGTAAAAGGAACTTACATACGGAGTAAGGAACTTACATGCGGAGTAGAAACAGCTTGTCACGGACTAAGGATTCTAGTACTAAATAGATACGGAGTAAGCAACCACCGACACGGAGTAAGGTTCCGAGCTTAATTAAGAACGGAGTAAGGAAAATTACACCGGACCAAGAAGACACTACTTCAACTCACCGCATTTAAAGTTATCGGCTCGTGGCGTCTCGATGTAAGACAAACTTATTGAACACCTGAAGAATCTTACACGTGGATCACTCTGATATGTGGACACAACCTCAATTGTATTTGGGAACTCACAAATGCACTTATATTCTCAAACCCAAGATCTTGAGCTCCACAAGCGCAGCTCCAAGACAGAGAGATTACCGAGAAGGCAAGGTTAGCATTCGGAACTTCAAGTTCCGAGGTTGTCTCTTAGGAATGTTTGTATAAATATCCATACTTGTATATGTAAAAAAAAGGGGGCAAAAGGGAGAGTGAATTAGCCCAAATTAATTACAGTGCATGTACAAGAGCTCAAAAGATACAAACTAGGCTAGTGTGTGAATCCCTTTGTGAAACAGAGTGTAAGAGAGTTGCTTCTATTTTTGTTGTAATTATCTCTTGATAATAAAACAAAATACTTCCACTATTTCGGTTATCTTCCGTGCGCTGATTCTTTCACTTAACTAGATTAGTGCGCGTGCCTAAAAGAATAAAAAGAGGTTTCGATAGAGAGCCTATTCACCCCCCTTTTAGGCTCCAAGGGACCATCAAGTGGTATCGGGCGAGTCCATTTGTTCAAAAGTAGAGATCCCACTTTTTTACTCTAAGCAACGGCCGAAGAAAGCAAGTATGCTATTCAACACCGGCCTTAACTCCGGAGGTGCACAAGAGCCCATCCCAAATCGAGCAAGAATGGAAAACGGTCGACCCACCTCAACCTGGCTGGCGCCGCCTCTCTCAACCACGGAGTTCTAGTTTTACCGACGAAACCGCCAAATTCACACCTGAACTTTTCTCCTGGAAAGCTCGCATGAAGATGTTTATGGTATGCCATGATCATCTCATGTGGGCCATGTCTTCACGAGAGACCCGATTCCGACGACTATCGGGAGAACATGGGGTAGAGGCCAAAGACGGATGCCGAACTTACCAACGATGAAAGAGCCCGGCAAAGGCGCTAGTGAAAAGGTTCTACTTATGTTACATCGCTTTGGATTCCGAGGCTTTCATGGACGTCCGGGACGCACGTCGCGAAAGTTGGTTAGGATAACCGACAATCTATGAGGGGAGTCGGCCCCAATGCAAAATGTGATATGTGCTCTCTAGATTAATTTTGAGAGTTTCAATCACAAAGCTGGCAAATCCGGAAAGCATCTATCGAGATTCGGCAAGCTCATTCTAGAGCTAAAAACGCTCAATGACCACTACATCAGCCTTCAAATCAATGACAAGTTCTTTCGATCCTTGCCGGATCGCTACTACCCAAGAAGCTCCAGATGCAAGCCGACAAAATTGGCCATTCACCGCCTGAGGAAATCTACGGAGAGCTCGGACTCATGAGGTCGATTCAAATACTCGCCCATGATGAGAAGATAGCTCGGAAAGAAAAGGAGCACTCCCTCAAAGCTACTGAATGCACCAAGACTCATCCCGAGGACTATACGGACAGCCTAAAACCCCGACTCAGACGTGGAAGAGGAAATAGCTCCTTCTGTCAAATCCTTCGAATTCATTCCTTTCCGGGAAAGTAGAAAAGGATTCAAGAGGTCTTCATCATCCGTATGAATGAACGGTCGAGTCAAGCCCCAAGAATGTTTAATCATGGGAAAACCGGTACACCGGGCCAAGGGAACGCAGATCTAAATCCAAGACTACAGAGAAAAGTGACAAGGTTAGATCTCCACGCTCCACCTCGCATATCAAAAAAATAAGAGGAAGGCGTTTCGGGACAAAAGTACGTCGCTGGTTTGGAATAAGAGGAGGAATCCTGACGATGAGCCAACCTTGCTTCGAACGTCTCGCCTCACGGCAACATCGAGGCATTCTACTTCTAGCCCACGAGTAAATTGTACCCTTACTACTACACGATCATCATGAAAAGAATGAGAGACTAATAATTACTCAAATGTACAAAGATATGGAAAGTCCACAAATGTTTTGAATTTACTATTACTAGACCAGAAAAGGACATCATCCGACTACGGGAAAAAGAGCCATATCACGATCTAAGAGCTGAAAAAATCATCCGCTAAATACCAATCTTCTCGCCTAAAAGTTATAGAAAAAGACTCAAAACTAACTTTGAAAAGCAAAGGGAAATAAATCGTAAGGGCTAAATCCTGGGAAATAAATCTCTACATTTCAGACCGATCCAGATAACATTCGAAATCAAACCGGCTCAGGCTCCAATACAAACTCCAACACTTAAACTACTGATGACCTCCGGATTTACCCAAAACTAACCAACTTATATCCCGTTAGTACATCTAAACCGTTGGATGGTTTCCCCATTTCAGGTGGCACCATAGTTTACGACCAGGAGTCGAGGTCGTGCATCGCAGCTCCCTAAGCAAAGATGACCCGAATCCAATGATGGGCGGACGGCCGTCACTAAAGCCAAACTGAAGACCCAAAAAGAAAGGAAAGGCTAAGGCCGACGATTAGGCCAAGAACTCCGTCACCCAACCGCAAACGGACAGGGCCACATAAACAGATAGTAAAGTCCAGAAATCCAACAGACCAGATCCCCTCTTTAAATTTCACATTAAGTTGTCTATTCCATCTTCAGAGTGAAATTGGTCATTATCACTATGAATGTCGGGAGTCTATCTGATAGCTTGGTTTTGAAATCAATTTCAATCCAATAAAGATAAGTTTTATAAAAAATGGTTCTTCTTTCGAGCAAAAACAAAATCTAAATCTAAAAGGAGCGTCTCTCCCAAGAAAAACCCAAATAAAAGAAGCAATAAAACTAACAAGTTAATGCTCAACTCGAAAGCTAAAAGTCCCAGCAAACTCAAATCCGAATGTCGACAATATCGTCGTACTTTTAACCGCCCCAAAACAAGTCTGGGCACCAAAAGGTAAATCGTTGTCTTTCGTAGATCTCTCGGAATGCACCAGCGCATCACTTGAAGTTAAAGATCAATCAAAGCAAGTGATCCTCGATGCTGATGCCCGCACATATGACGGTGATCGACTCGCTTGGTAGAAGCTAATGAAAAACGAGGTCCATCCGTTTCATATGGCGACAACAAAGACAGCGTAAGACTGTCGGGTATGGCACTCTAACAAACGGCTTTGTATCAATCACTAAAGTTGCACTACCAACGTTCTAGCATAATTTCCTAAGTGTCGCAATCCATGCGACAAAGGATTTACCGTTTCCTTTATGTCCAACCCCGGACAAGAAGAGACAAATTTATCCCATGATATATTAAGTTATCCGGATCAAGAGACGGGACATATATCAGTGTCTTAATAAATAATTCTTCTCGACTCGTATGCTTCCTCACTAAAGCTTCAGACATTTAAGAGGCTTGGGTATTGACACAAGCATGCGCGCATTTAAACTTTAAGATTTTGTTTACCAAGGCCACTTGATCTTGTCACCGGTCTACCTAAAATCAAGTTCTCCGTAGACACTCGCCGAGAATGCCAACCTAAGTAAACAAACCAAACACTTACCTTTTATAGAGCAAATCGGGCTTAACTCAATAATCGCTTCCTTTTACAATTTCTTCATATGGACTGTGGTCCTATATCTGTTCCATCACCAGATAAAGTAGATATACCGGTTGTCGATGATTTCACCAGACATACGGGTGATGTTCCCTCAATCAAAGGGATCAAACTTTTGAGCATTCAGCATCTCTTCAACTGATAAGAATCACAAGGACTTGAAGATTAAATGATCGAGGATTATGATGCGATTTGATTTTTTCGTAAATGAGATCATATCGTTTCGAATAGTAATAATGATGTATTTCTCTCCTCTCCTAACCCCACAACAAAACGGGGTAAATGAGCACAAATAATCGTACTTCCTTAGTAAGCCGAGATCCATATTCAAATAGGCAACGCTTCTCCCGCTTTACGTGTCAAGTCAGGTCCACCAGCCTCGCTATGTTGTAACGTAATCCTAATAAATAAATCTACCATGAAACACCACTAGGAGCGGGGGAGGACAAAACCTTTAATTTCACATCTCTAACTTTGGGTGTTTTTCCTATATACCGATAAATGGCAAAGAGACCGGAATAAATTTGAACCAAAATCCGATGACGGGATTTTTTTCGGGTACTCACTACATAGCAAGGCTTATCGGGTCTTCAATAAAAATTTTTAAAGTTCAAGAATCTATCCATTGACTTTTGATTATGCTAATCTTGATCGGGTCAAAAGTCCGCTCTTCAAGTTCTAATGCAAGGTGACATGTGACAAAGAACGCCAATTATTCGGTTTATTAACGTTCGCGTTACACATCCCCACTCAATCACGCGGCATCAGCGAGTAACAAAGAAATTGTATGACGATGCTACGTATGACTCAATTCGGACTATCATTTAGTCCGACATACTCCTACGGATACCCAAAATTCGAAAGACCTTCAAGTCCCGTCTGGACTGGCCAACACTTAAAGAAACAAGTATCAAGAACCATTTAGTTCAACCGCATCCTCTAATACTAAACAACTAGTCCTACCGGAGCTCAACCAGCGGATATTTTCAACCACCTAACTGAAATTTCAACAAGCTCAAGATCATCCATCACATGCACAATTATAATGGATTCTAAAACCATCCTTCGGATCAAGTGATTGTGATCCTATGCTGGTGTAATAACAAGAGCATCCACCTCTAACACGAGTCTTTACTCGTGTTTTCTATCTCAAATAACCAAAGGTGGTGCAGATAAAGCTCTTCAGATTCAAATTGATTGCTATGCAAGAAGAGCCTAATCAATTTAAGAGAAACAATGTGGACATTAGCACCTGTGCCTAAGTCTCAGTTCAAGTCATTTGAGTTAAATCGTGTTCCTGAAACGTTTGATACGAGTGGAATAAGACCGAATAAAGCCGACTGGTAATGAAAGGATATCACAGTTAAGGCATAGATCACGACGAGCCTTTGCTCTAGGCAAGATTTGAGGCACCATTGTTTCGATAGGCTAGCGCTTATGAAAACTTCATAGTTTTATTAAATGGACGCCAAGTGACTCAAAGGAGATCTTCAAGAGGAGGTTTCACGTGAGAACAACCTCCTCAATTTCATTGAACCTAAAGCTGAACATCTAGTCTATAACTTAAAAGCTTTATATGGTTTGAAGCAAGCTCCAAGAGCCGGGTATGACACACGGCTGCATTCCTACTTGCACACAACTTCCAAAAAGGGAAGATCGACACCACCCTATTTCTAATGTAAAGAGAATGGACACATCAATCATACGTATATACGCTGATGATATCATTTTCTTGACCAACGAACCAAGTTTGTGACGAAGTTTGCTAAGTTTCATTTAGCTGTGCAAGTTTGAGATGAGCATGATGGGAGAACTATCCTACTTCCTTGGAATAGAAGTTAAACAGCCAAAGGGAAGGAATTTTCATTAATCAAGCCAAATACACTTGTGATCTTATTGCTAGTTTCCACATGGAAGGTTCATCTCCCCTGGCCAAAACTCCCATGTCTCGCTGCTGCTGCTGGATCCTCGATGTGGACTCGCATTTCAACGTGGACTGACTATCGAGGGATGATAAAGATCCTTGTCAGATCTTTTTATAAGAAGTCGCCCGACATTATGTTTCAGAATCTTGTATCTCACAAGCATCGATATATCGTGCTAATCCCAAGGAGTCACATACGCTTCATAAACGGTGGATATTAAGGTATCTCAAGGGAACAACGAAGCCTAATCGTACCCAAAGGAGTCCAACTTCACTTATCCGATACTCGATGCTCACTTCGCTGGACGTCGTGATCGGACAGAAAGCAAGGGTATGTGTCGGGGCTTTAGAAATAGATTGATCTCATGAAACCAAGAAAGCAAAATTCGTGATCAACCTCTCTATCATTATAGCGGAATATATAGCTTAAGTTGTCGCTGCGACAGCCTACTTTGGACGCAGTCAATCTCATCACTCACGGTTTCAACATGTCATCTATTCCACTCTATCAAGTACAACACTAAACGCAATTGCTATCAAGAATAATCCCTGCCATGCATCCTAAGACAAAGTACATTGAGGCCAGGTATCACTTCATACGCGATCATGTTCTCAAAGCATATTTCACCGAACACGTTGTTAACAAGATCAACTAGCGGCATACATACTCTACAAAGCCCCTGCTCCATTTTAGGTTCTCTCAACTACTCTTCCGACAGTATATGCTCGTCAATTCTCCGCATAGTTTCACAATTAAATTACCCAACAAGATATTTACTCTCAACATGCATTATACGCTTATCAAAGTGTAGCCGATTTATCAATCAGATCGCTGATCATACTTACTATTTAACGGCTTCATGCTTCGATATTAATCTCAATTTCATAGACGTGAGGATGCTTGCATTTCCCGATCAGTCGCTTAAGCTAACATGACTAAAGCTTATATGATTTACCTTTCTCGGTTTCATGATCTTAATTTCCATTAATCACCATTTAATAAAAAGCATGTTCATTTAGACATCTTCTATTAACATGTATAAATGCTAAGAATGGGTTAGCTTTGAATGTTTAAGGATTTAATATCAACATAGCCTGATCACCAACTATAGTTTTCTAATAAGATAGACAAGCATTTAACCACAACTGGAAAGGTCAACCGAGAGGATTGCGACTACCCACGGGAGACAATGCTTTATATATTATTCTGCACACTCCCCCGTATATGTCCTGGGCTTAATTCCTTCCTGATCGCCTATTTGAGGGGGAGCTTTTCATTGGAGAGGATTAAATGACCTAATGGGAGCAAAGTAATGAACCCCTAATATGTCTCAATTTTCCTTCCTCTAAACTTACTTCCTCGGATCTGATCGACATGTCATTAATCAAGAAATGGGTAAGTTTGGGATTTATTTTCCTTCTTCAACCATGCATTTTAATCACAATCATCGCTTCATTTTTGACATGTGTTCGCTTCTATCATTTTTTTCACTCATGAATCCTAAATTGGCCAAATCATATGCTCCTTAATTAATCTTAGCTACATTGT
>CM042084.1:552759-612373 GCA_023512835.1 Taxillus chinensis | reverse complement strand
ATCAAAGCGTCCGATCTCTTAAGCGTTCCGTACCCTCGATCTCTTCTGTGATACTGTATCACATCCCAAGTGCTGCCTGTACTGTACTCTCGTTCACTTTCTGTGCTTCTTTCGGAGCTTCCCCTTCGAGTGTACATGCCTATCTATGACAGAGTCTGTCACGTCTCTCATCCATAGCTACCCCATGTATCTCTATAAGAGACCAACAAACCTCCCCCCGGTTTCCCAGTTGTGTACTTTTCGGGGCACCCAATGCTGCTATTAAGAGACACTCTGACCCCAGCAAGCGGAGCAAAGACATCTCTTCCGGCCGGTGACAACATCGGAGGCGACCCATTCTGTTACCGGTGCTACGGTTCCCCAATTCCACAGGTTTGAGTCTTATCTGTTGTGAAAAGCCAGCGTGTTTAGGCACTGATGCAGTTGCTTCTTCCGCTTTCACGAGTCCGAAAAGAGCATCCCTGCACTTCCGATTCTCCAGCAACAGGTATCGGTAATTCTACTAAGAGAGTACACTACCAGACCATATACAGACCCACGGGAAAGTCGATGCCAGACACAGAAGCGACAGCGAACCAGAGAGTCTACATCCATCCCCGGCCGGGTATACTCCGACTAGAGATTCCAGAGAGTGGTCAGCGAGATACACCAGAGCTCTCAAAGCATTGCCGGGCCGGCACACAGACTCTTTGTTGAGTGTCTCTCTCTTAAGAGACTATTCTCGGTATTCTTACGTTAGTTACCATCCGCATCCCGTACCGTGTGATAGATGGTACACAATCTCTCTCCCCGGCCGGAACGATAGAGAGCCGCACCGAAAGAGAGTCTATCCCGTAACGTTATCGAAGCAAACCGACCGACCGACCGACTAGGTAGGCATCGGGAGTGGCAGACCCAATCATTGGACATAGGACAACTGCATGTCCGGTACTACCGGTTGAAACACGTATGCACCTCGCTCCGCGTATCGTGTGCCTTGGCCTGCTGGGCGACTCGAACAGTGCACTCTCTGCGTTTCAGTCTAGTGGTGGTGAGGTAAGCCAACTGCATCGCTGCCATGCCCACGGTCCGAAACAGCATATGTAGCGTGCCCAACCCCCCACCCAGAGTGTATAGAGCTAGCACAATCAACACTATACTTGATGCAAGAGTAAAAACCCATCTATAAAACGGTACGGGATGCAGATGGTAACCAACACAGAAAGCAGAGATCCAAGGACTGACTACACTGTCTGAAAGTCTTTAGCAAAGAGAGTGACACATCCGGGTCCGAGTCCGAGTCCGAGAGTGGTACAACCATCCAATCGCCTAGAGAGATACTCCGATAGGCGAGAATCAGAGAGTTGGCATAGATATGCAACAAGATACCAAGAGAGTCTTACGAAACACGGATTGCTGGCTTGCCTGCCTAGCCATAATAAGAGAGCACTCTACTCTCGCGTAGGCCTATCGGACCAGTTGCGTGTTACATAGACACCGAAAAGCAGACTGAAAGCTTAAGTAATCGATCTGCCGGACCCGTGGTGCAGATCTACTGACTGTTCTGCCTGGTATGTGTCTATGCTATCTGGATGTGATGCATAGTTACTGGAGTGTCTGCTTTCGAACTGAAATGTGTGTCTTGTACAAGACAGAGTAGAGTTCGGTACGAGAGTATCTCCGGAAGTGGAGAGTGTACAACCAGCATGCATTCCGAGAGTGGCACACTATACGCGGAGCGAGGTATACATCCGGGGAAGTGTTGTGTGTTGAGCCGAGCTAGCAATGACACTGTTTGTGCAGCTATTGCTCAAGAGAGAGAGCACTCTACACACACAAGAGAGAGAGATGCTATCTTTCAGTAGACTAGAATACGTCATAAGCACTCTGGAGGACCCAACTCGATACGGAGAACACTCTTTCTCTTCGGCTCTCGTATGAGGTATCCGGAGCTACTGATATCCGTCACGGAGCTACAGAATCGCCTGGCACTTTGCTCTCTGAACTGCCCTTCTCGAAATGCCCAGTGATTGCACAGACACAGAGTGTTGTTTCGTAGATTGCTTACGGGGTTTTCCGCTACGAAGTGCACTGAGCGAAGAGACGCATCGGCAGAAAGCGAACCGCCATAGACACGCGTGTACCCCGCCGAGTCGAGATGCACGATTCTTGCAGTGCAGCATAGGTGTTTTCACTCTCCATAACAAGACAGCAATCTTTGGAGAGAGTAAGGTACGGCCGGAGAACCCATAACTCGCCGATCGGGTAGCATGGGTCTTACGGTTTAGTTTACTACCGTGAAAAGAGGTGCCATGCCACTGTTGTGTGTGTACTAGCGATGCGGATCCACCACACTGTTAAGATGCCTGTTTTCTTTCACTACCGAAGAGAGTCATACCAGTTTTAGCAGCCCAGTCCAACACGGTGGTATACAGAGTGCACAAACAGAGCAATTTCAGCACCCCAAGGCATCTTTGCGATACGGTGGGAACATGCGTGCAACAACACACCTACAAGAAAGCCCGTACACCGAACATCATCCGGGAAATGACAGAAAAAGAAAGTACATTTCCAATCCGATAGCAGCGCTTATGCCAGTAATACATCTCTAAGCAGCAAGTCGGGCGGTAAGCGTATCTATAGAGACCTACCCAGTCAGACAGACACAGAGTGACAGAAAGAGTCCGTATTCGACCTGACAGAATCGACTACAAGATTAGAGAGTCCATTCAAAAGCTCCGTAAGCCATAGAGACACAAGCCTATTTCGTCGAATTGATTCCGCTATCGGTGCTCGCTCGCTTCTCATTGGATGCAGTAGATAAGGCTGTCGCTCCCGTTCGATTCGTATCAGCGATTCTTTTGAAATACCTATTTCATTCCGAGCCAGCAGTACTCTCTGTCTTTCAGTCCACCTTAAAGAATGGATAGTCCGCGTACACGCACTCTGCTTTCAAGGGAGGGAGACGCGCCGTTCCCAAACAGAACGCCCTAAAACCAGGCTCATGGAAGAGAGCACACACCCGAAACCATTCCGACCTCGATAGTATAGGGAGGGGAGTGACACCGACCGACCTCTAGGGACAGGTGCTAGGCGTACTGAGAGTTTAGAAGAGAGAGTTTGTAACTGGTCTTTTGAAACTGAGAGTTTTGTGCGTATACTACATATGAGGTGTTTCCGATCTAATCGGAATAGAGATAGTGGAAAGAAAAGAGGCTTTCGTTGGCTCTGAGTTCTCTCGGGATGAAAGTACTTCTAGTGTTGCTGTGTCTCGCTTTCCGCGAATATCTCTCTTTTACAAATCGATTTGTATCCCCAAGGTCCCGGGTTCGACCACTGCGAGTCTTACTCCGAAACAAGAAACTCTCCTCTAAACGCATAGTGTTCTCTCTAACAGTAGCAAGCCAGCCCGGTTCACCAGGTGTTCCCCCGTTGTAAGATACCCCAACCATTCTCTTAGAGATGCTTTCCTATTATAGAGTTTGATCCTGGCTCAGAAGGAACGCTAGCGATATGCTTAACACATGCAAGTCGAACGTTGTTATCGGGGAGAACGCAGAGATAGGCTCCTTGCTTAAATAGCTCTTGTCTCCCTTTGGTGGGACCAGTGGATAACAAAGTGGCGCACGGGTGCGTAACGCGTGGGAATCTGCCGAACAGTTCGGGCCAAATCCCGAAAAAGCGAATACGCGCTGTTTGAAGAGCCTTCGTAGTATTAGGTAGTTGGTAAGGTAAAGGCGGACCAAGCCTATGATGCTTAGCTGGTCTTTTCGGATGATCAGCCACACCGGGACTGAGACACGGCCCGGACTCCAAAGGGGGGCAGCAGTGGGGAATCTTGGACAATGGGCGAAAGCCCGATCCAGCAATATAGCGTGAGTGACGGAAGGGCAATGCCGCTTGTAGCTCTTTCGTATAGTATAGATCATGACAGGACTATAGGAAGAAGCCCGGCAAACTCCGTGCCAGCAGCCGCGGTAAGACGGGGGGAAAGTGTTCTTCGGAATGACTGGGCGTAAAGGGCACTTAGGCGGTGTTGAGGGTTGACAGTGAAAGTCGAAAAAAAGCGGAATGCTTTCGAAACCAATTCACTGGAGTGAGACAGAGAGAGTGGAATTTTTGTAGGGGTTAAATCCGGAGATAAAAGAAGGAACGCCAAAAGCGAAGGCAGCTCTCTGGGTCCCGACCGACGCTGGGGTGCGAAAGCATGGGAGCGAACAGGATTAGATACCCTGGTAGTCCATGCCGTAAACTATGAGTGTTCGCCCTTTGGGTAGCTTTGTATCCTATGGGGCCAAGCTAACGCGTGAAACACTCCGCCTGGGGAGTACGGTCGCAAGACCGAAACTCAAAGGAATTGACGGGGCCCGAACACGCGGTGGAGCATGTGGTTTAATTCGATAAAACGCGCAACACCTTTCCAGCCCTTGACATAAGAGAGTTTGCCTCTTTTCGGGAGAGATGGTACTATCTCATACAGGTGCTGCATGGCTGTCGTCAGCTCGTGTCGTGAGATGTTTGGTCAAGTCCTATAACGAGCGAAACCCTCTTTTTGTGTTGCTGAGATGCGCCTACTTTGGAGAAAGAGCAACCGACCCCCAATCAAGAAGTGAGCCGAGTGTTGTACACTTGACAGCGCGACACGTAATGGAGTGTGCCAGCACCTCGCTTTCCGTATGGGAGAGATGGAAGCATCTCTTTTTTCAAGTCAATGTGTCGTTCTTTAGCAAGGGTTAGAGGGCGGATACTCGGAATTCCGGTACGTAGTGTAGTATTCCCCAAACTCTATGGGCAACTCCAAGAAAAGAGATGTGCGTGCCGCACTCACGAGGTACTGCAAGTGATATACTTGAGGAAGGTTGGGATGACGTCAAGTCCGCACGGCCCGTATGGGCTGGGCCACACACGTCTACAATGGGTATTACAATGGGAAGCAAGGCTGTAAGGCGGAGCGAATCCGAAAGAGACGCCCAGAGAGTTCGGATTGTGCTCTAAAACTCGGGAACATGAAGTTGGAATCGCTAGTAATCGCGGATCAGCATGCCGCAGTGAATCTGTACCTGAGCCCTGTACACACCGCCCATCACACCCTGGGAAATGGTTTCGCCCGAAGGAGATAGACCAATGAGCCCATGACTCTTTTGTACCCACTAGTGAAGTGCGTGCCCCAAAGCGTTAGGTGGTCTTATTGGCGCATACCACGGTGGGATCTTCGACTGGGGTGAAGTCGTAACAAGGTAGCCGTAGGGGAAACTGTGGCTGGATTGATGACAAGAGAGTGAGAGTGCTATCAAAAGAAGAAGAAGCACTCGAACAATATCTCTTGCAATCTGTCAATATTGCAAGCAAGCAATGCAACCATCTTCCAAACAAGCACTGGGTGCATCTCTAAACCCAACTACTCCGGTACTGGGATACATTTATTGATATTGGTTACACCAATACTTCCAGATTGCTTACTACTAGAAGCATTCAAGCATCTCATATCATCTCAATGCCCGGGCACTCGGTTAGACGTGCACACACCTGATCCCATTCCGACCTCGATACGTGGTCGTCTGGCGCTATATGTACTGAGAGTGTTTGGGAGACATGGTCCAAGCCCGGGGAAAGAAAGGTTCGGCAATAACTAATCTTTCAGTAGAGCAAGCACTTACTATTGACTATGAGTCGTATACCAGTGTTACTTCTGATGTGCTTTCTGTGCTTTCTGTGCTTTCAGTCTTTCTAAAGTAGCCATAGCAGATTGTCTATTTGTTACTTCGTTTATGGTATCAATAGTATCATATAGGCTGGGATATGGTTTGACTGTTACTGTTACTTGTTCGGGACTCTTTGGAGAGAGCAGAGAGTCTGGCCGGCCCCCATACACTGTCTTACTAGTGTTTCTGCTTCTCTTAGCAGCATAAGACATTCCCGTACGCTTTCAGTCTGTCTGTCTTTATATGCATTTCATAGGCGTTGATGGAGCTCTCCGAGTGTATTCGTAAACAAGGGAATGGGTGCTTACCCGAGTCTGGCCAACCCAGCATACCCTAGCTGACCGGACCTGACCAACATACACAGCGGAGCTCTATAAAACTACCATTCTCGAATCGATAGAGAACTACTGCTATGTTATGTGCTTATGTGTTGTCTTGTGTCTGCCTTCGGTTAGCAAGACTTATTAGGTGCCCCCGAAAGGTGCCATGCCAGCCACGGGGGACAGTTCTCATATGCGTTACACTCTGCTCGAAGTAGACTACTCTAGAGAGCAGACAAGACTCTGTACTCTAAAGTGTACTGTACAAGATCTCTCCGCTTAGAGTACTCTTTATGTCTTTCAGTCAGTCAAGCAAGAGAGCACACTCCGATTCGGTACCGGCTTCACGCGAGTCGATTCAATTATGCGTTCAAGAGAAACACTCCAACAAGCATATTAAGAATCAGAGAGAAACACCAAATGTGCGGGTACCCGGACCACCTTATGTAAGAGAAGAGAGCACTTGACTACCGATATCGGAAAGAGAGACGCGTTCACTGAACTCTTAGGGAAACACACTACGCGCACTCCGGACTATAAATAAGACTGAAAGACAGAATATACCTTATTAGTGTCTTTAAAGAGAGCAGCGAAAGGTACAAGAGAGACAGAGTGCTTCTTTTCTTCATGTGTAGTAAGAATATGGTTTGGAGTTGGAGAGTTAGGGTTAAGGGTTTCTATAGAGCTGCTAAGACAGAAGAGAAAGGTGTCTTCTCTTGCGAGAACGGAACTGTCCTATTTTATTGATTAGTGCCGGCCGGCCCACCAGTAGTTTTCAAAAGTTGTTAAAGCTGGATGATAAACTCTATAAGCAAAGGAGAGAGGGTGTTCAGAGGCTCCGTACATAACCTAGCTCTTGATAGATCGATAGAGTATACTTAAACAGCAAGGGTGCTTTCTCTTTTAGAGGAGAGTAACCGATAGACTGTATGACACGTGGGGCCAGCTTATAGCATAGTATCCAAATTGTGCTGGCGGGGAGCTCTCAAAGGGTTTCTCTTACGGGAGAGTCTCTCTACATAGAGTTTGTATAAGAGTCTCTCTACTATAGAGTTGATTTCAGAGCTGTCGTTCCAGTGAAGCCAGAAACAAGCACGTATTCCAAAGACACCCGATTCTCGCCGCGGGAAAGTACGTAATCAAGAGTTTACTATCTCCGGAAGCCTTTCTACTATAGAAAAGACCAACAATACTAGCTGCGCTTTCAGAGTTGTCTCGTTTCTAGAGTGGAAGAGAGGGTATGAACACTACTATAGGTGCGTTTTCTTCCGCGTTACCAGAAGACAAAAGAGATACTGGTCCTGGCGCTCTGCTTAAATCCGAAGTGAGAACGAGCCCCAGAATGGCATCATACGCTCCGCTATTTGAGACTGGTGTTGCCTTTCCGATACACATTGTACTTTTCAAAACCAATAAGAAACAAGAGAGAGACTTTTTGGTAACCCCAACGAAACCTTGGGTGGCGCAGCTTGGCAAAGAGAATAGAGTAGTTCCTCGGCTCCGTAAAACATATAACTAGAGAGAAAGACAACAGATGAACAGTTATACTATACTATAGTAGCATCCTGGTAATCGAGGGAGAGATTTCTAGAATAGCTCACTTTCCCCTTCCCTCCCCATTTACGAATGCAGGTAAACCCTGTGCCCACTCTGCCATTCTATAAAACGGTACGGGATCTGAATGAGATAGATATGCATGCTCTTGCTACTAGAGAAAGAAATGGTTCTCCTGGGATCCCTAAGAGGTGTTGTATATACAGGGGCCGCAGACACAATTTCAAACAACAATGAAATTCCAAGCGCATATGCTCTTTTTCTTCTCGTTCAGTCCCACCCCCCGGAGATACAAGAGAGTTAGAGAGTTTAGAGCTTTCAGCAACACTAACAGAAGCGTCTTTTGCGTGTTTGGGAACCAACGATTTTCGATTCTTAAACAACCTTTCTTCTCAACACTTAATAAGCATTTGATAGATTATCCCACCCCGAGCAATCTTAGTTATTGGTGGGGGTTCGGTCCGTTAGCTGGACTTTGTTTAGTTATTCAGATAGTGACAGGCGTTTTTTTAGCGATGCATTACACACCTCATGTGGATCTCGCTTTCAACAGCGTAGAACACGTTATGAGAGATGTGGAAGGGGGCTGGTTGCTCCGTTATATGCATGCGAATGGGGCAAGTATGTTTCTCATTGTGGTTCACCTGCATCTGTTTCGTGGTATATATCATTCGAGTTTTAGCAGTCCTAGGGAATTTGTTCGGTGTCTCGGAGTTGTAATATTACTTTTTATGATTGTTACAGCGTTTATAGGATACGTACCACCTTGGGGTCAGATGAGCTTTTGGGGAGCAACTGTAATTACAAGCTTAGCGAGCGCAATACCTATCGTTGGAGATACAATCGTTAATTGGCTTTGGGGGGGTTTCTCCGTTGACAATGCAACCTTAAATCGTTTTTTTAGTCTTCATCATTTACTACCATTTCTATTAGTAGGCGTCAGTCTTCTTCATCTTGCCGCATTGCATCAATATGGATCAAATAATCCCTTGGGTTTAAATTCAGATATGGATAAATTGGCTTCTTACCCCTATTTTTATGTAAAGGATCTAGTTGGTTGGGTAGCTTTTTCGATCTTTTCTGCAATGTTACTGTTGTATGCTCCGAATGTGTTGGGGCATCCCGACAATTATATACCTGCTAATCCGATGCCAACCCCGCCCCATATTGTTCCGGAATGGTATTTCCTACCGATCCACGCAATTCTTCGTAGTATACCTGACAAATCGGGAGGTGTAGCCGCAATAGCACCCCTATTTTTATGTCTGTTGGCTTTACCCTTTCGAAAAAGTATGTATGTACGTAGTTCAAGTTTTCGACCGATTCACCAAGGCATATTTTGGTTGCTTTTGGCGGATCGCGTACTCTTAGGTTGGATCGGATGTCAACCAGTGGAGGCACCCTTTGTTACTATAGGACAAATTCCTCCGATTGTTTTCTTCTTATTCTTTTTAATAACCCCAATTCCGGTAAAAGTTGGCAGTTCTTATTCGCGTCTACCTCTCTATGATATGCACGCATTTTCGATTAGGTAGGGAAGTTGTGCATCTTTCTGTGGCAGTTTGCTCTCTGTTGTAAAAGTGCGCCGGTGGTCTGTTGGAATAGGGGAAATAGAATGGATGTCTTAAGATTCTGTCCCTGTCATAGCACTGAATGCACGCTGCAGCAAGAAGGGTACGCTCCTGGTAAACCCAGCGGAAGTCTCTGCGATTCGGTGTAGAAGCCAATTCTTCTAGAAAAACAAGAGAGTTCGTACCGGGGGGGAAAGTAGAGACGCCTTTTAAGAGGGGCTTACCTTTTACAAAAGACATGGATGAGCCCCGAAAGACGCGTAATATCTCTAGAAGAAAAGCTTGGAAGCTAGGCCTCTTCTCTAAGCCAAAAGCAAAAGGGTCCATCATACGAAAGAGGTAACACAAAACACGAGTCTGCTTTAAACCAGTATAGGAGCAGGTGCCCCCGGGACAACACATCACTTCGGAACGGTACCTACTTGTGAAAAGTGTAGTTACTCACGGTCCGAAACCATTTTCTGTGTTGGGAGAGCGAGTACGCGCACAACAACATCTCTCAATGATACACTCTGTTTGTCTGGTGGAGTATACACAGACACCACTGGTTTGAGCCCGGCCCGGAAGTGGAGAGTGAAAGCACCCGATCTCCAGCCCAGCACAAGTGTCTTACCCCGGGTGCTGTTGTACACTCTAGACTCTAGTCAAGTGAGCAACAGACAGACACATGTATCACGCGAAGCCAGCAGTACCTGATCGAACGCGAAATAGAGTGCTCACCGGGTGAAGCAGAGCCGCGATTCACTGCTTTTTCCGCCAGGTGTCATTCTTGGAGAATGTCTTGTGTCCAAGTACCCAACTCTCTCTCTCTTGAGCAATAGCTGCACAAACAGTGTCATTGCTAGCTCGGCTCAACACACAACACTTCCCCGGATGTATGACCTCGCTCCGCGTATAGTGTGCCACTCTCGGAATGCATGCTGGTTGTACACTCTCCACTTCCGGAGATACTCTCGTACCGAACTCTACTCTGTCTTGTACAAGACACACATTTCAGTTCGAAAGCAGACACTCCAGTAACTATGCATCACATCCAGATAGCATAGACACATACCAGGCAGAACAGTCAGTAGATCTGCACCACGGGTCCGGCAGATCGATTACTTAAGCTTTCAGTCTGCTTTTCGGTGTCTATGTAACACGCAACTGGTCCGATAGGCCTACGCGAGAGTAGAGTGCTCTCTTATTATGGCTAGGCAGGCAAGCCAGCAATCCGTGTTTCGTAAGACTCTCTTGGTATCTTGTTGCATATCTATGCCAACTCTCTGATTCTCGCCTATCGGAGTATCTCTCTAGGCGATTGGATGGTTGTACCACTCTCGGACTCGGACTCGGACCCGGATGTGTCACTCTCTTTGCTAAAGACTTTCAGACAGTGTAGTCAGTCCTTGGATCTCTGCTTTCTGTGTTGGTTACCATCTGCATCCCGTACCGTTTTATAGATGGGGTTTTTACTCTTGCATCAAGTATAGTGTTGATTGTGCTAGCTCTATACACTCTGGGTGGGGGGTTGGGCACGCTACATATGCTGTTTCGGACCGTGGGCATGGCAGCGATGCAGTTGGCTTACCTCACCACCACTAGACTGAAACGCAGAGAGTGCACTGTTCGAGTCGCCCAGCAGGCCAAGGCACACGATACGCGGAGCGAGGTGCATACGTGTTTCAACCGGTAGTACCGGACATGCAGTTGTCCTATGTCCAATGATTGGGTCTGCCACTCCCGATGCCTACCTAGTCGGTCGGTCGGTCGGTTTGCTTCGATAACGTTACGGGATAGACTCTCTTTCGGTGCGGCTCTCTATCGTTCCGGCCGGGGAGAGAGATTGTGTACCATCTATCACACGGTACGGGATGCGGATGGTAACTAACGTAAGAATACCGAGAATAGTCTCTTAAGAGAGAGACACTCAACAAAGAGTCTGTGTGCCGGCCCGGCAATGCTTTGAGAGCTCTGGTGTATCTCGCTGACCACTCTCTGGAATCTCTAGTCGGAGTATACCCGGCCGGGGATGGATGTAGACTCTCTGGTTCGCTGTCGCTTCTGTGTCTGGCATCGACTTTCCCGTGGGTCTGTATATGGTCTGGTAGTGTACTCTCTTATAGGAATTACCGATACCTGTTGCTGGAGAATCGGAAGTGCAGGGATGCTCTTTTCGGACTCGTGAAAGCGGAAGAAGCAACTGCATCAGTGCCTAAACACGCTGGCTTTTCACAACAGATAAGACTCAAACCTGTGGAATTGGGGAACCGTAGCACCGGTAACAGAATGGGTCGCCTCCGATGTTGTCACCGGCCGGAAGAGATGTCTTTGCTCCGCTTGCTGGGGTCAGAGTGTCTCTTAATAGCAGCATTGGGTGCCCCGAAAAGTACACAACTGGGAAACCGGGGGAGGTTTGTTGGTCTCTTATAGAGATACATGGGGTAGCTATGGATGAGAGACGTGACAGACTCTGTCATAGATAGGCATGTACACTCGAAGGGGAAGCTCCGAAAGAAGCACAGAAAGTGAACGAGAGTACAGTACAGGCAGCACTTGGGATGTGATACAGTATCACAGAAGAGATCGAGGGTACGGAACGCTTAAGAGATCGGACGCTTTGATACCCTCCAGTGGACTCTGACAGTACAGTCTGCCGGGAAGACTCTTAGTGTAGTGAAAGTTGGAGCGGGAAAGGCATAGATATACTATACTCTGGGTGCTGGCGTGTGCGATTGGATCGTATGGCTGCTGGCAACAACAGATGCTTTAGGACCTCTCCAAAGTGCACTCTGTATACCGAAAGGATGTGTTTCCACTGTTTGCGCTCCCCGCAACCTCTCTTGTTTTTCAGTGAGTTAGAGAGAAAGAAGAAAAAGCACTTGTGGTGGGCGTTGCTTACCAACAAGGCATACACTTCTGACATGGCTGCTTGCTGCTCGAGTCCAACAAAAGAAGGCTCTCTCTTTTCTCTTGTTGTTAAAAGAAAGACGCTACTATCCAAATGAAATACGCGCGATTATCTAGCAAATCTAAAGACAGGGACCACAGACGAGATACGGTCACAAATAGAGTGGAACCAAGTAACATTGCAAAGGCATAATGATAGTCGGGTGGGCGGTATGGCCCCCCCCTCCGAACCGGACGTGAAGGTCTCCCCTCATCCGGCTCTCTGCAGGGGAACACTCACTGCTTCCCCGAATATCCAAAGTCGAATAGGGTTTACAGGAGATCCCAGAGGCTCGATCGGAAAGGGTGCTAACCTGTTGGAATTGACAGTCGTGTAACTCACAAATTCGTATCTCGTTCCGGCAGCTCTCTTGCAGACATCTTTATGCTGGCCCGTGCTCTAGAATTCCCTAGACTCCCTTTCGAGTTTTGTCCGCCGAACACCGTAAGAGATTGTGTGTCTCTCCAGTGGTACACAACACAATCCGAATACGCATGCGGTATAGGGCTGCCGTGACAGGGAGAGTCTGTCCCCTTGTCCAACGGGACTGCTGGCATACTAAAAGCTCCTGCGACGCCCCATTCTCGTTGCCAGTGTTTTCGTGGACGTTAGAATGACACAGTGAGTCGTGAACGACCTGGGAGTTTCCACCTTAATAAAAGAATACCCTACGTCTCGAAACCCGCAATTAAAGAGAGCAGCGAGTACACCACCGGTTCGGATTGGCTCGAAGAGACAGAATACAATAAAGACTCTTTCGAACGAGCATGGAAACAGTAGAGATAGATAGCCCACAAGTCACACAAGTGCTGCTAAACTCTCCGAAGTCGGGTACTTTCAGAGCGTACTCTCGGGAATTGCTAGCACTACAAGAGCTCCGGTCTTAACGCCCCTACTACTCTCTTCTTTTCCGCCTCGGGTTCGTAGAGTCGGTTTACCGTTTACCCACTACGGAGGAGAGCCAGGCAGCCACGGGTCATAAGCGCCCTCTTCGCACAACAAATCCACTTTGAAGTTTACTTATGTGCTCGGCCAATCGTCTGAATGTGTAAGAGAGACCATACGGCCCCAATATCTCAATAGCACCTTTGTCTAACGCTTCAAATGAGACTTCATATCCGAAACGAATCCCCGATCTTACAATATAGTAATTAAAAACGTGATCGAAGAACCATCTTTTATTTAAGAAGCCATAGAGTCGATTCAAAACATAACTCGTTTTAAAGGCTTTTTGGAATTGATCCGATAAGGTATTTACTTTATACGAAACAAAAGCACCTGAAGTCGGAAACGGAATAGGTATCAGTTTTGTAATTGTTGGAGCAGCAAACTCGGAATCGGCAAGAATATCATGTTTTGGTAGTAAGAAGGGGGAATTTGCCCAAAAATTGGATGGGGGACGCTATCTCTTCTGTAGGCCTTGTCTTAAAGTTCCCCCCCGAACCGCGCGAAATGGTCGCCTATTACACGGCTCTCTCTCTTCTACCGAGTTTAAACCTATTCTTCCCTATACAATCTCTTAACTCCGTTTGTTAAAAGCATCCTTCTAAAAGTGCTTCGGCGGGGTGCGTCTCTCACATTCCCGTTAGGATTTCTCGAAATGCTTCCAATAAAGCTTTTTTTGTAGAGTCTAAAACAACACTGCTTGAAAAAGGTCCGTTAGGGGCGGGCATCCTCCTTTCTCTTTGAACTACTGGGTTCGGAAAGCGGCTAAAGAGAGTCTCTCCTTCGGGACCCAATCCTTCTGAAAGTGTATCGGGACGATACGGACACAATAGGATGATACTCTTTTTTCAGAGTGTGTAACGCAGACACTTTAATTACGCATATCTATCGTTAACGTACCCCGGAGGAACTCTAACAATACTCGATTTTTTATCTGTCAAAAAGGAACCAAAATGCATGTAAAGGCACTCTGTCTGGGCAACTGTTGGTGGAACTCTCTTGAGATTTGTGGGGTCTACTAAACGCGTATAGAAAGCTCATAGAGATATTGATGTCTCTTTTGCTTTTGGAAACACACTCCATGGGTTGGATGCAGTACTCTCTCAGTAGCGCTAGCGTATCTATAGAGATATTTACTTTTCTCTTCCCAAACAAGTGTGCCACTCCCCGAGCCCAAAGCGGAAACCCAATCAATCCAGCCGCTTTTAGTGAATGCATCTTTATTAGAGTCGTATAGAGTAAAGTAACACAGAATACGAGAGGTGGACCCGCGCAAGCATTGTGGTATGCCCATTCAAAATCGTGTCGCACAAACAAGGACTTTACTGTGTGCTGTACTGTACGTTTCCTTAAAAGCAAAAAAAGACTGACAACAACCCCGCGGGCGACTTATCTCTAAGAGTTTTATTCGGTAAGGCCTCGGAAAGGTTCCCAACTCCCTGTTTTTAAAGCACCCTTCCGAAGACGTAGTACACAAGAGAGCACTCTACAAAAAAAGTGTACTCTCTGCTCTCTTACGCTCGGGGTCGTATACGCAGGCTATGTTAGACTCTTCTCGTTCGCCGGCTCACTTCACTCTGTTTCGGGGTAGCGTATCTATACCATATCGAAAAAGCAATACTGAAAGCACGGACCATGCTCGGTTCCATAACAGGTCCGTCCAGAAACGCTGCTCTCTTACGCTCGGGGTACAAGCTTGTTGGTATTCTTCCCTACGGGTTTCTCTGGTCCGGAAGTGAACACCAACCACCGTAGTGCCGATTCGCGTGTGCCCGAATTCGACATTTGAAGAGGTAGACGAAACTCCAATGTGCTGTCTGCTCTACAGACAAAATGGGGAGATTCATGCTAGGGTCTCTCCGCCTAGACTTCGGAAACAGAGTGAAGAGTACCTTTTCACAACCTGTTACCTCTTTGCGTTCGGGTATGCTCGAAACCTCTCCGAGAGTGCGGGATGGGACAGTCTTGTCTGTCTTAGGCGTCCAATTACGAGCTATAGGTATGCACCGAAGGTAGGGGGTATTTGTTTAGAGATGTGTCTAAACTTACAACTCTAGTTTCCCGGGCGGAGTGATGCAACCTCAGAAAGCTCCCGAATCGATTGGAGAGTCTACTCTCTTCTTAAAGAGCACCAGCAGCCAAGTTTGTGATACAGCAGCAACCGGGGGCCGGCCAGACTCTCTTGTTTAGACAGTGACATCTCTGTCAGTTTACAAAGTAAATGTACTCTACTCTAGGTGCGTTTTTCGAATTAAGGCGAAAGCCAAGACCTAGTTGCGCGGCGGACCTAACTGTTTCATTGCAGTCGGGAAGTGGGCGTACAGCTACAGCTACAGATACGCTCGCCATCCATGGTGTCACCTTTTGCGACTCTCCAAGCACTCTCCATAACAAGACAGCACCGCGGTTACCAACACCTCTTACACAAGCATCCCAAACCCAACAGCAACTTCAATCGCTCTATCACATACACGTTCAACAGCTACGCCCAGAATACGTGATGCTCGGCTCACGGGGGACTACTTGCTTCCGAAAGACAACTGCCATGACTCTAACGCCTAAAGAGTATGACCTCCGGAGATGCTAATGCACTTTCCAGAACAGACAGACAGAGTTCTGGCTGCACTCTTCTCTTCATGACCTAAAGGCCCGACTACTAGAGCATCTCTTCCAATCGTATTTCCGGACGACCTATGTGTTAGGCTGCTGGACAAAGAATGAAAAGAGCTCGGGCATTTCGGGTTGGAAGTCATCCACGCAATGTTGCTAATCGAAATGGAGTGGAAGTCGACTGAAAGCATTGCCCATACGAGAGTGCCTCCATGCTAGTGCTGCCGATCTCCGATCAATAGAGATATCGAATAGCGTTTCTTTCAACCGGGGGAACTCTCTGGAACAAGCAAAGGCGTTTATGGAACTGTCTGCCGATCTGCCTGCGTACCGACTCAATGGTATGTATAGCGTGCTTCTGCACTTTCCACTAGATCTCCTTACGGGATTGGACTTTCGGTCTCTCTGATTCCAGGGATTGGGTGCATTAGAGTACTTGCTAGCAAGTAAATCGTATGTGTAGCGCAGCGGTAAGAGCTTGGCTTGGGCACCACACACCGACTACTCTAAGATGTGCATCGAAATGCCAGCAGGAAAATGCGCTTTCTTCCGCTTCCGCTCTGTAGGCGCTCACTCACTGCTGGAAAGAATGACCATCCTCCCTCCCGAACACTCTCAGTTCTCCGGTTGCGCGAGCGGATGAGCGTCTTCTTTCTAATGTAATAGTAAGGGATCTCTGTTCTGATTGCGGCAAACTAGACTACACTAACCGCATGCGGAATTGATGTCGATTCATCTATACTTCCATGCATGGCAGAACTGGATGGCTTGGAGCTGTATGAGCGGTAGGTAACGTTCACGTACGGCTCCGTGAGAAGGGCACTCTTGTTGTACCTCACTCCCGTCTTCAATGGGGTCTGCTCTTTCTTTCTTGGGAGAGTATGCCAATATGATCTTAATGAGGCGCGGGGCTTAGCATCTGTATTTCGTTGGGAGCTCGGCGTTTGCTTTCCATTCCATAAACCCCTCCGGCCGACAGATCTAGTGGTAGGTGGTCCCGAAAGCTTTCGGGAATAGGGTAGCCGAGTGTTTCCGCACAGCAATGAACCGCGAACCCTAGACGCCCAAAAGAGATCGGGGGGCTCTAGTAGTGGCACCTCAACAGTTCACGGAGACATGTACCGAATGCTCATACGGGACAGTTTACTCCCGGGGGGTAAGATACTGGTGTTCTCGGACGATAGGGGGTGCGGACACACCTGCGCGGATTACAGGTGACGGTTACAAGAATTGCGGGGAAGTGAACAGTACCCGAAAGCATTCTGGGATGGATGTAGACCCATCGGGCAGGGAGACTCATTCCGGTCCTGGGAGTATCTATCTCACTCTCAATACGGAGCGAAGCATTATTAGAGGCAGAAAGACACCACCGGTTGTTGGGCCGAACTCCATATCCGGGTCTTTAGTAATCGATTCAAAGACATAGTCAAAAAACGGTTTCCCCATTTCATTTTGTTATACAGAAGGCTCGAAGTTTAGACCGCTCACAGTAGTGCTTCCCCAAGAAAAGAGCATGAAAGAGGCGATCAGAATGGTACTCGATTCCATGTACGCCGAGTCTGATAGTCGAGGCAGCAACTCTCGCTATTAAGTCAACGGATCAAAGAAGAGTGGGGCACCTCTTGCAGGTTTCTTGAATTCGACATCCGGAAGTGTAAGCAGCACTTCGACCGACATCGACTCATCCCAATCCTTAAAGAAGAGATCGACGATCCCAAGTTCTGTTACTTCATTCATAAAGTATTTTCCGCCGGAGGTGAGAAGGGCCCTGACTCCGTCCAACAAAGTGTACTCTCGGCCCAACCGTGGCACATCTACCTAAAGAAGCTCGATCAGGAGATAGGGATGCTCCGAAAGAAGTACGAAATTCCGATAGTTAAGAGAATAGGTGCTTTCGAGAAGCCAAAGCAAGAGAGCGGGCCGGCATCCTACGTATTGCCTGTATTGCCGTTTGCGTACACCCCAAACACTAGCAACCGAAGGGGGACTCTCAGACTCGCTAGTTGCCGGCTTGCCGTCACAAACACGCCATCTAGTGCCTCCTTTGCGCCCGTAATGCCGGGTGTTCCCCGAAGGCTTTATACGGCGGTAGAGCACGCAGTAAGCAGAATTGGGCCATGAGATACCCTAAGCAGGCTGTTGAAAAGCACCGGAAAGAGCTGGGCGCGAAAAGACTTCTCCGGTCAGAGAAAGGCCAGTACCGTAGTACGCTTTCCCAACACACCTCTTCTGCCTTGGAAAGGATTTGTTACGCGCGATATGCCGACTGCTTACTACTGGGTTTCGTGGGTCCCGTAGAGCTGGCAATCCAAAAACGTATCGCCCACTTCCAACAATCCGGCCTGAACCTTGTAGGCTCTGAAGGCAGAAACACAATAGCTGCACGGAGTACGGTAGAATTCCCCGGTACGGTCATTCGTAAAGTCCCGACTAGGACTCCAATACCCTTCGTGAGAGAGCTGGAGAAGCGTCTACGGGTAAAGCACCGTATCCTTCAAACAGCTTTCCACCTACGCTCCGCCATCCAGTTTCGGCGGAAAAACCTAGGTAGTCAGAGTCGCCCGAGTCAACCGTATGGGATGCTGAGCGGAGAGAGTCTGGACGTGCCACTATCTGGAAAAACCGTCCGAAGAACACCTGAGCTGGACCGTAAACCTCCGGAAGAGCTCCTCTCTTTTAGCAACCCATCGGACGTGCCACTTGCAGCGGGCATGAGTGTCCGGAAGTGCTTGTATAGGGGTTCGGGAGTTCAGTGGGACAGATCTCTCCGCATGGAATACAATAGAGATACAGATAGAGGCGCCTATCAAAAAGATACTCCGAAGGCTGCTGGAAAAAGGTATCATTAGCCGAAGAAGACCCTGGCCCATCCAAGTGGCAAGCTTTACGAACGTGAGCGACGGAGACATCGTGAATTGGTCCGCGGGCATAGCGATCCGGTTGCTTTCCTACTACAGGTGCCGCGACAACATTGTCCAAGTCCGCACGATTGTCGACCACCAGATCCGCTGGTCTGCCATATTCACCCTGGCCCACAAGCACAAATCCTCGGCGCGGAATATTCTTAAGAAGTTCTCCAAAGACTCAAATCTCCGCAATAAAGATGGTAAGACCCAAGCAGAGTTCCCCAACCGCATAGAGCTTGGGAAGCTCGGACCCAATAGGAGAGTGGCACTGTGCCAGTTGCGATGCAGGCCGGATAGAGTACTGAGTGTTTCGTAAGAGTCGCTCACGAGGGTAGTTCCAGAGCTAGACTAGGAAAGCTCTCTATTGGAAAGCTCTGCTTTTTCTACTCTAAGAGAGAGCATTGTGCCACCTAAGAGTGTATGGGACCCCGCGCCTCGTTCTCCTAGTAGTCGGGCGCTTTATTCACCATTTCGAGGACATCGACACAGTAAATCCTCTCATGTCTCTCATACCAACCTCTAGAAGAGTGTTACCTAGTAGCGGAGTGCTCTCTTCCAGGGTGTCTTCTTGAAGTGTGCTGCTTTCAAGTGTTTGGGTGCAGAACCAATCACGCTCGGCAAGTGCAATGCTGTACAGAAAGAGCGGGCGCTTACAAAGCCTGGCTTTGCTCTTTGACTTTAGAGTGGTTATTGAAGCAATGAGTCTTGTTGATTGCCTTTGCTTCCGGTATACACTTGTAAAAGACATGGAGCTCGCGTATCGGATCGGAATGGAATGACAAGTATTGGCCGGCCAGACTCTATACAGTGCTTGTGCCATCGTGTACGATTTCTGGAAAGTCTATAACATGGACTCCTCGAAGAGAGGTTTCTTAAGAGTCACTGTCTTTGCCTCTGCCGCTTGGGTGTCGTGGGCGTACGCTGGCTCCAAGTTGTAGTCGTATAGGACAGCTAGACTCTCTGGCTCAAGTGACTGAAAGCATAGAATGACTTTTGGAGATCTGAAAGGTGTGATGCGAGTCGAGATCGGATGTCCTTGAAGATAGAGTCTATAGCGTAGCGAGATGTGCCCGAGGGTTACAGGTCTCATGCGTCTTTCTCTCTCGGTATACAGTTCGAAGCACGATTTGTTTGGTGCCAGAGGGCTTGCTTTTTCGAGACACAGAACGATGGGAAGGTATTGTCAGATATCTGTATGGGACCCGCGGAGACACTCTCTTCAACCTGGAATGCGTTCGAGTCCGCTCACTTGTAGTTAGGTCCACAGATGTGCCGTAGAACTGCCTATACGCGATGACATTGTGGCAAGGTTACAGAGCCGATCTCGACTCGCCTAGCACACCTTTTCGAAACAGGTAGCTGGATGAACTGTTACCTACCTGGTGCGTATCGCAACAGCCGACCAACAGCTCTTTCTCTGCCGCATTCAGAATAGCCTGTTTTGGAAGAAGAGGTTTTGACAAGCAACCTCTGTGCGCGGTGCATGCATGGTTCCGCTACAGTGGGTATACTCTGGGTGCCGCTCTTATAGAGTCCGCATGTCTGTTGTTTGGCAGCCTATGCGCTAGATCAACTTCTAAACGGAAAGCTCGAAACGTAGTGGACGATGGCACGCATGGAATGGAATGGAATGGGAGATCGCCGCCTAATTGAAGCAAAACCGGAAGGACTTCTTGGACATGTCTGGACCAGAGTGCCCATCTCCGAACACCTTTCAGAGTGCTTCCCGGGAGTGTCCGCCGGTGCTGCTTATAAGACCACCCCGGCTCCGAATCCCGAAGTTCTAGGAAGAGGAAGGAGAGAGGTGCTTTTCTTCCGCGTGCAACTCGGCTCCGTTTCGATAGGAGAGTGTCTTAGAGGACTGTCACTGTAGTATTGGGTCACGTGGTTCGGGCGGATTGCTGATAGAATCGGGAGATGCCCAAGTGATAGTAGAGTGCTACTTGCTTCCCGGGAGTTAAAAGCACTGGGTGCACTGCTCAAAAGTCTCTTCACTTAAAGAAAACTCTATGCCGGAAAGAGAGCCCTTCCTTCGACAAACGCTATAGATGTGCACACACTGGAACCTGGCGGATTGTGTTGCTTACGGAAAAAGCACCGGAGACAGAATGGGCAGAAAGTACGATAGGGTAGTTTGCCATGCAATTCCAAACAGACGATTGATTCATTAGCACGCCTATAGGAGAGTGAATCATCTCTTATTGCGCCAACAAGCAACTCTGTAGGTCTGTCGATGCGGGAGTGCTTGAAGCATTCCGGGTTTCAATCTCTTTCGAAACAGACACTGCTTGGGAGATTGGATGTGCTATAGTCAAAGCAGCACAAGCAGAGGAGACTGTCCAGTGTTGGGTTGATACCTTCGGATGCCAAACGCGTATCCAGTCCAGGGTGTTTTGGTTAGAGTGCTGCCTGCTTACAACGACTCTCGAATAAGGTAGCTATTGCGCGGAGCTAGTTGCCTCTGTTTCGCAGTTGTTCACCTACAGAATTAATTAAATGACACACCTTACAATCCATAGACTCCAAAAAAGAGTATCTTCCAAAGCCTATGAGAGTTCCCGGGCTTCCCTGTCTTTATGGAGCCCTCCCGCCCGACATGCCTTCCGAGTCGTAAAGCGCATAGGCTGCCAATCCATACAGGTTCGAGACAGCCCATAAGATTGTTGGATCTGCTACCAGAGAAGCAAATCGCTCCGGAAGAGCACTCTAAGTTCTGTTTTGAGAGGTTTCTTTCGAGTACTCTCTTGTAATCTGGATGGAAACGCTATTGTATAGGCACTTTCGTTATGCGTTCTCCCTCGAGCTGGTGGGCTGGGCTGCTGTTGCTGTTAAACAGAATACAATAAAATCCGGTATTAGACGCTCTATCGCCTCCGGTTACTAGCGTCGTCTTGTAGTATACCATCGAAAGCTCCGGTTTTCTGTAAGCCGAAAGAGCAATACGAGAGCCGAAGCACCGAGTAGGCCCAGTCTCCCGGAAGCAAAGCTTTGATTGGTTCGATTGCTTCGAGAAAAAAGCTCTCCTTCCGAAGTGTACTAGAGCTTGGGCTTCTAATTTGGGCCGCTAGTAGTGCTGCTATCAACTGTCCGGGTTGCTTGTGTTGGTGTTGAAGACATACCGATCCGATCACATTCGTGTTTGAGTTAGTGCTTTTTCAAGTGCTGCTTGAACTCCCATACTAGCACTTCCCGGAAAGTGTTTCTGTTAGGTTCTTATTCGCGTAGCGACCTTCTACTTCACATCTCTCGTCTCTTTGATAGCTGGCAGTTCTCCAAAAGTATGAAACGCTGGAGGACTTTGTACCATCCATTCCGGTGTGGTTGGATTCTGTTCTGCAGCCCAAGGACTCGGAGCACATTTGTTGTTATTTCCACTGCTTGAAGTGATTGTTACGACCACGAAGAAACGACGAATCCCAACTACGGATATATAAGACCCAGAACTGCAAAGGGAATTCCATCCCGCGTAAGCATCTGGATAATCTGGAATGCGACGTGGCATACCCGAAAGCCCTAAGAAATGCATTGGAAAGAGGGTAGGATTCACCCCGAAAAAAGAAATCCAAAAATGGATTTGACCTAAAGTTTCGGGGTATGTCCGACCACAGATTTTACCAACCCAATAGTGAAATCCTGCAAATAAAGCAAATACGGCTCCCATAGAAAGTACATAATGGAAATGTGCAACAACATAATAAGTATCATGTAGAGCAATGTCTAGCCCAGAATTTGCCGGGACTATTCCAGTGAGTCCTCCTATGGAGAACAAAAAGATGAACCCGACTGCAAATAACATGGGTGTTTTGTATTGTATCGAACCCCCCCCACATGGTAGCGATCCAACTAAAGATTTTGATTCCAGTGGGGACAGCAATGATCATGGTAGCTGCGGTAAAGTAGGCACGGGTATCAACGTCTAAGCCCACAGTAAACATATGATGAGCCCAAACAAGAAAGCCAAGCACACCTATACTGATCATTGCATACACCATTCCTAGATATCCGAAGACCGGTTTTCCCGAAAACGTAGAAACTATATGACTTATGATACCGAATCCAGGCAGAATGAGAATATACACTTCCGGGTGCGTCTCTCGAGTCTTAATAGAAGAAAGGTGGACTATATCATCAACTTCTTGCCTCTATGGGTTTGCCATGCTTGTTGGTGCTGCGCTTTCCGGGAGTTAAAAGCATTCTCCTCGCGTAAAGACTGTAATATTCCTCAATAAATCAGGGTGAATCGTCTTTATTTATGACTTGAAAGCACTTCTGTAACAAGAGAAAGTAATCTTCTAGCAGCAAGAGAACACCTTTTCGAAAGGACTGTGTACATACCATATCCTTTTTTACCACTCTCAAAGTAGAGATTGCCTCCAAAGACAGACTGAAAGGGGACTCCATGGAATGTATAATTGTATTTTGGACTCGAATACATAGCTCCGCCGCTCTTCTTGCATATAAAGCAAAAGGGTTCCATCCGCATCAACATCCAGCAAACCCATTGGATTGAGCACCTAGTTTTGTAGTCAGGAGTACTTGTCTATAATGTACTTGACAGACACTATGTAGTTGAAGTAGTCGTTCGGAATGTCGAATATGACCCTTAAGACCATGCAAGAGTTTCAGCATACCCTGTTGTTGTCGAAAACGATACGCTGTCGCACCGGAGCGCATTTGAATACTTCTTCCAAGCAGATGTTGGAGTTGGAGTTGTAGATCTTCCAGTCCCAGAGTTTTCTTTAAGTGAAGAATTTTCTGGTTTACGTAAGAGAGTTCCAGAGATCCATCTTTCTATAATGCAAGCAAGCCACTCAAAGGAGATTTCGGAGAATATTCGAGAGTTGTTGCGCGTGTAGTCTCTGAGGTGCCTACTAGACTGCTTTTATGTCGTTGGTTACCTGCGGATTGTGTCTTAGATACTCCATTTTTACAAGATCGGGGTTTTCCTATAAAACCACTTATGAACATAGTAGGAGTTCCATTAATTAAGCAGACTGTCCCAGCATAGAGCGCAATGCGTATTCAGAGTTGAATCTGAAAAGGGCCTAAAACCGAAGAACCAAAAGAGATGCTGGTATAAGATGGGGTCTCCTCCTCCAGCGGGATCAAAAAAGGTGGTATTAAAGTTTCGATCGGTTAATAACATGGTTATAGCCCCTGCAAGTACTGGAAGGGATAATAAAAGTAGGAATGCTGTTACTGGAACGGACCACACAAAGAGGGGTGATCTATGCATAGTCATTCCAGGTCCACGCATGTTGGAGATAGTGGTTATAAAATTGATGGCACCTAAAATGGATGACACACCAGATAGATGAAGACTAGAAATTGCTGAATCAACTGCTCCAGAAGAATGGCTTGTAATACCACTTAAGGGCGGATAGACCGTCCAACCAGTTCCGCTACCAACTTCTAAAAATGCTGGGCTTAATAGGAGCAATAGACTTGGTGGCAACAACCAGAAAGAGATATTATTTAATCGTGGAAATGCCATGTCAGGTGCACCTATAAGAATCGGAACAGACCAATTACCAGATCCACCTATCATAGCCGGCATAACCATAAAAAAGATCATTAAAAACGCGTGCGCCGTGATTAACACATTATATAGAGTTGATGATTCCCCAACAGCAGTTGATCGCCGGGTCGTGATAATTCCATACGAATCAGTACGGAGAAGCATGTTCCCATCACTCCAGCAATTGCACCGAAGATGAAATAGAGAGTCCCTATATCCTTGTGGTTTGTGGAGAACACCCATCGGACAAGCAGATTTGTCATCCATTCTCTTAGAGATGCTTTCATTATCAGAGTAGAATGCCAGACACAGAAGCGACAGCGAACCAGAGAGTCTACATCCATCCCCGGCCGGGTATACTCCGACTAGAGATTCCAGAGAGTGGTCAGCGAGATACACCAGAGCTCTCAAAGCATTGCCGGGCCGGCACACAGACTCTTTGTTGAGTGTCTCTCTCTTAAGAGACTATTCTCGGTATTCTTACGTTAGTTACCATCCGCATCCCGTACCGTGTGATAGATGGTACACAATCTCTCTCCCCGGCCGGAACGATAGAGAGCCGCACCGAAAGAGAGTCTATCCCGTAACGTTATCGAAGCAAACCGACCGACCGACCGACTAGGTAGGCATCGGGAGTGGCAGACCCAATCATTGGACATAGGACAACTGCATGTCCGGTACTACCGGTTGAAACACGTATGCACCTCGCTCCGCGTATCGTGTGCCTTGGCCTGCTGGGCGACTCGAACAGTGCACTCTCTGCGTTTCAGTCTAGTGGTGGTGAGGTAAGCCAACTGCATCGCTGCCATGCCCACGGTCCGAAACAGCATATGTAGCGTGCCCAACCCCCCACCCAGAGTGTATAGAGCTAGCACAATCAACACTATACTTGATGCAAGAGTAAAAACCCCATCTATAAAACGGTACGGGATGCAGATGGTAACCAACACAGAAAGCAGAGATCCAAGGACTGACTACACTGTCTGAAAGTCTTTAGCAAAGAGAGTGACACATCCGGGTCCGAGTCCGAGTCCGAGAGTGGTACAACCATCCAATCGCCTAGAGAGATACTCCGATAGGCGAGAATCAGAGAGTTGGCATAGATATGCAACAAGATACCAAGAGAGTCTTACGAAACACGGATTGCTGGCTTGCCTGCCTAGCCATAATAAGAGAGCACTCTACTCTCGCGTAGGCCTATCGGACCAGTTGCGTGTTACATAGACACCGAAAAGCAGACTGAAAGCTTAAGTAATCGATCTGCCGGACCCGTGGTGCAGATCTACTGACTGTTCTGCCTGGTATGTGTCTATGCTATCTGGATGTGATGCATAGTTACTGGAGTGTCTGCTTTCGAACTGAAATGTGTGTCTTGTACAAGACAGAGTAGAGTTCGGTACGAGAGTATCTCCGGAAGTGGAGAGTGTACAACCAGCATGCATTCCGAGAGTGGCACACTATACGCGGAGCGAGGTGCATACATCCGGGGAAGTGTTGTGTGTTGAGCCGAGCTAGCAATGACACTGTTTGTGCAGCTATTGCTCAAGAGAGAGAGAGAGTTGGGTACTTGGACACAAGACATTCTCCAAGAATGACACCTAAAGGAAAAAGCAGTGAATCGCGGCTCTGCTTCACCCGGTGAGCACTCTATTTCGCGTTCGATCAGGTACTGCTGGCTTCGCGTGATACATGTGTCTGTCTGTTGCTCACTTGACTAGAGTCTAGAGTGTACAACAGCACCCGGGGTAAGACACTTGTGCTGGGCTGGAGATCGGGTGCTTTCACTCTCCACTTCCGGGCCGGGCTCAAACCAGTGGTGTCTGTGTATACTCCACCAGACAAACAGAGTGTATCATTGAGAGATGTTGTTGTGCGCGTACTCGCTCTCCCAACACAGAAAATGGTTTCGGACCGTGAGTAACTACACTTTTCACAAGTAGGTACCGTTCCGAAGTGATGTGTTGTCCCGGGGGCACCTGCTCCTATACTGGTTTAAAGCAGACTCGTGTTTTGTGTTACCTCTTTCGTATGATGGACCCTTTTGCTTTTGGCTTAGAGAAGAGGCCTAGCTTCCAAGCTTTTCTTCTAGAGATATTACGCGTCTTTCGGGGCTCATCCATGTCTTTTGTAAAAGGTAAGCCCCTCTTAAAAGGCGTCTCTACTTTCCCCCCCCCGGTACGAACTCTCTTGTTTTTCTAGAAGAATTGGCTTCTACACCGAATCGCAGAGACTTCCGCTGGGTTTACCAGGAGCGTACCCTTCTTGCTGCAGCGTGCATTCAGTGCTATGACAGGGACAGAATCTTAAGACATCCATTCTATTTCCCCTATTCCAACAGACCACCGGCGCACTTTTACAACAGAGAGCAAACTGCCACAGAAAGATGCACAACTTCCCTACCTAATCGAAAATGCGTGCATATCATAGAGAGGTAGACGCGAATAAGAACTGCCAACTTTTACCGGAATTGGGGTTATTAAAAAGAATAAGAAGAAAACAATCGGAGGAATTTGTCCTATAGTAACAAAGGGTGCCTCCACTGGTTGACATCCGATCCAACCTAAGAGTACGCGATCCGCCAAAAGCAACCAAAATATGCCTTGGTGAATCGGTCGAAAACTTGAACTACGTACATACATACTTTTTCGAAAGGGTAAAGCCAACAGACATAAAAATAGGGGTGCTATTGCGGCTACACCTCCCGATTTGTCAGGTATACTACGAAGAATTGCGTGGATCGGTAGGAAATACCATTCCGGAACAATATGGGGCGGGGTTGGCATCGGATTAGCAGGTATATAATTGTCGGGATGCCCCAACACATTCGGAGCATACAACAGTAACATTGCAGAAAAGATCGAAAAAGCTACCCAACCAACTAGATCCTTTACATAAAAATAGGGGTAAGAAGCCAATTTATCCATATCTGAATTTAAACCCAAGGGATTATTTGATCCATATTGATGCAATGCGGCAAGATGAAGAAGACTGACGCCTACTAATAGAAATGGTAGTAAATGATGAAGACTAAAAAAAACGATTTAAGGTTGCATTGTCAACGGAGAAACCCCCCCCAAAGCCAATTAACGATTGTATCTCCAACGATAGGTATTGCGCTCGCTAAGCTTGTAATTACAGTTGCTCCCCAAAAGCTCATCTGACCCCAAGGTGGTACGTATCCTATAAACGCTGTAACAATCATAAAAAGTAATATTACAACTCCGAGACACCGAACAAATTCCCTAGGACTGCTAAAACTCGAATGATATATACCACGAAACAGATGCAGGTGAACCACAATGAGAAACATACTTGCCCCATTCGCATGCATATAACGGAGCAACCAGCCCCCTTCCACATCTCTCATAACGTGTTCTACGCTGTTGAAAGCGAGATCCACATGAGGTGTGTAATGCATCGCTAAAAAAACGCCTGTCACTATCTGAATAACTAAACAAAGTCCAGCTAACGGACCGAACCCCCACCAATAACTAAGATTGCTCGGGGTGGGATAATCTATCAAATGCTTATTAAGTGTTGAGAAGAAAGGTTGTTTAAGAATCGAAAATCGTTGGTTCCCAAACACGCAAAAGACGCTTCTGTTAGTGTTGCTGAAAGCTCTAAACTCTCTAACTCTCTTGTATCTCCGGGGGGTGGGACTGAACGAGAAGAAAAAGAGCATATGCGCTTGGAATTTCATTGTTGTTTGAAATTGTGTCTGCGGCCCCTGTATATACAACACCTCTTAGGGATCCCAGGAGAACCATTTCTTTCTCTAGTAGCAAGAGCATGCATATCTATCTCATTCAGATCCCGTACCGTTTTATAGAATGGCAGAGTGGGCACAGGGTTTACCTGCATTCGTAAATGGGGAGGGAAGGGGAAAGTGAGCTATTCTAGAAATCTCTCCCTCGATTACCAGGATGCTACTATAGTATAGTATAACTGTTCATCTGTTGTCTTTCTCTCTAGTTATATGTTTTACGGAGCCGAGGAACTACTCTATTCTCTTTGCCAAGCTGCGCCACCCAAGGTTTCGTTGGGGTTACCAAAAGTCTCTCTCTTGTTTCTTATTGGTTTTGAAAAGTACAATGTGTATCGGAAAGGCAACACCAGTCTCAAATAGCGGAGCGTATGATGCCATTCTGGGGCTCGTTCTCACTTCGGATTTAAGCAGAGCGCCAGGACCAGTATCTCTTTTGTCTTCTGGTAACGCGGAAGAAAACGCACCTATAGTAGTGTTCATACCCTCTCTTCCACTCTAGAAACGAGACAACTCTGAAAGCGCAGCTAGTATTGTTGGTCTTTTCTATAGTAGAAAGGCTTCCGGAGATAGTAAACTCTTGATTACGTACTTTCCCGCGGCGAGAATCGGGTGTCTTTGGAATACGTGCTTGTTTCTGGCTTCACTGGAACGACAGCTCTGAAATCAACTCTATAGTAGAGAGACTCTTATACAAACTCTATGTAGAGAGACTCTCCCGTAAGAGAAACCCTTTGAGAGCTCCCCGCCAGCACAATTTGGATACTATGCTATAAGCTGGCCCCACGTGTCATACAGTCTATCGGTTACTCTCCTCTAAAAGAGAAAGCACCCTTGCTGTTTAAGTATACTCTATCGATCTATCAAGAGCTAGGTTATGTACGGAGCCTCTGAACACCCTCTCTCCTTTGCTTATAGAGTTTATCATCCAGCTTTAACAACTTTTGAAAACTACTGGTGGGCCGGCCGGCACTAATCAATAAAATAGGACAGTTCCGTTCTCGCAAGAGAAGACACCTTTCTCTTCTGTCTTAGCAGCTCTATAGAAACCCTTAACCCTAACTCTCCAACTCCAAACCATATTCTTACTACACATGAAGAAAAGAAGCACTCTGTCTCTCTTGTACCTTTCGCTGCTCTCTTTAAAGACACTAATAAGGTATATTCTGTCTTTCAGTCTTATTTATAGTCCGGAGTGCGCGTAGTGTGTTTCCCTAAGAGTTCAGTGAACGCGTCTCTCTTTCCGATATCGGTAGTCAAGTGCTCTCTTCTCTTACATAAGGTGGTCCGGGTACCCGCACATTTGGTGTTTCTCTCTGATTCTTAATATGCTTGTTGGAGTGTTTCTCTTGAACGCATAATTGAATCGACTCGCGTGAAGCCGGTACCGAATCGGAGTGTGCTCTCTTGCTTGACAGACTGAAAGACAGAGAGTACTCTCAGCGGAGAGATCTTGTACAGTACACTTTAGAGTACAGAGTCTTGTCTGCTCTCTAGAGTAGTCTACTTCGAGCAGAGTGTAACGCATATGAGACCCCGTGGCTTGCATGGCACCTTTCGGGGGCACCTAATAAGTCTTGTTCCGAACAGACACAATACAGCACAAAAGCGCATAGCGAATAGCAGTAGTTCTCTCTCGATTCGAGACTGGTAGTTCTGAGCTCCGGTGTATGTTGGTATTGTCCGGTCGGCTTGCTGGGGTACGCTGGGTTGGAAAGACTCGGGTAAGCACCCATTCCAGAGTACGAATACACTCGGAGAGCTCCACCAACGCCTATGAACTGCACAAAAGACTTAAAGACAGACTGAAAGCGTACGGGAATGTCTTATGCGGGTATTCGCAGAAACAAGTAAGACAGCAACCGGGGGCCGGCCAGACTCTCTGCTCTCTCCAAAGAGTCCCGAACAAGTCACAGTAACAGTCAAACCATATCCCGGCCTGTATGATGCTATTGATACCATAAATCGAAGTAACAAATAGACAATCTGCTATGGCTACTGAAAGACTGAAAGCACACCGGAAGTAACACTGGGTATACGACTCATAGTCGATAAGAAGTGCTTGCTCTTCGGAAAGATTGGTTTCTATCCCCCGGGCTTGGACCATGTCTCCCGAACACTCTCAGTACATATGGCGCCAGACTCCCACGTATCGAGGTCGGAATGGTTTCGGGTGTGTGCACGTCTAACCGAGTGCCCGGGCATTGAGAGATGCTTGAATGCTTCCGGTAGGTAGCACTGGCAGTATTGGTGTAACCAATATCAATAAGTGTATCCCGGGACCGGATGAGTTGGGTTCAGAGACGCACCAAGTGCTTGTTTGGAAGATGGTTGCATTGCCAGCAAGCAATATCGACAGATTGCAAGAGATATGGTTCGAGTTATGCTTATAGCACTCTCACTCTCTTGTCATCAATCCAGTTAAACAAGTAACTCTTCCGGGAATGTCATCTTTGCAGTGCTTCAGTCCCTCTTACGAGATGCCGCAAATCCATCTGTCCCGTAATAGAGCGTTACGCCACTCATCCGATTTCAGTATTCTAAAAGAGAAGAGAGTCGACAGACACTTTTGGAAAACGTTAACCACTCGGCGAAGGGGCCCTGTGGACACACCCGATTCGAAAAGAGAGCACTCTTAACACTACCGATATCGATCAATTAAGAGCTGCGGGAAGGCATAATGGAGAAAACGCAGTTCAAAGAATGACATAATCGGAGAAAAAGGAAGCCTCAAAACGAAGCAAATCGTGCAACAGCGGAATCTCTTAGGGAAACCGCGGAAAGTCCGTGCGCCCAGTTTGTTAGCTCCGGGTTGTTGTGTCCATTCTGTACTGATAGAGCTCTAGCAAAAGGGTATACGGGACGGGCAGCCCAATCTATTTCAGACAGGAAATGGAGGGGAAAGAGCTCTGTTTTCGAGTGTTTCAGAGTTCGGGCCCGTAATACCTGTCTTTTCTCCTGCGTGTTGCTTGTCTATTCCGAAAAGTCGAGTAAGCAAGCCTCTCTTTCAAGTAGTCATCCCAATCCAGAAAGAGACCGGCCGAATCTTGTCTCCCTTCCGTTACTCCGAGTCGTGTACAGACCCGAGAGCCATAACCCGGTCCGCCCCCGCGCTCCCTATTGTATATTTCTTTACGTATTTACAGTTACACTTGACTCTATTTGTGTGACTTGCCAAGCAAGCAAGAGCAGAATGACAGGAAACCACCCGTCTCTTACCCGACTGAAAGCCACCATACAGAGTGCACAGCCCGAGCAGCCCAATCTCTCCTATAATGTGTTTTAAAGTTCTGGTAGCAAGCAGAATAGAATACAGTTCTTTGTACGACGTGTACGTTTTCGAAAGAGAAAAGAGAGCGATAGCTGCACCCGAAAGCCGACAAGAGTTGCTTTGAAGTCAGAGATTTCCTACCCACTCCAATTCCGAAGTGAAGAGAGCTAGGACTCTTAGCAGCCAGCAATTCGATAGTGTGAGCACGCTTCTCCGATTGGAATGACACCGAAGGGAGACACGGCTGCCTATTCTTGAAATGGATACGCCGGACCCACCTACCCACTCTTCCAGGTACGACGGTGTTATTCATGATATGTATGATATTCCCTCTGAAAAAGGAATGCCATGCTCTCTGGGAAGTACTTCTAGTGTTGCGGAGAGCGCTCCCTTAAGGCCCGGTCCCGTACTCTCTCCTCTCCTTGTGCACTTTTAGTTTCATATGTCTGTTGTCATTCTGCCGTGTTCGATTCGACTCTATGTTAGATTTCTTTGAATTCGATTCCGATCTACTGGGTCTTATTCTGTGTCCCGTGCTAGGCAGCATTACTCCTCTTTTCATTCCTAATTCAAGAAAACGACCGATACGAGGGATTGGTCTTTGCGCCTCTCTGCTTACTTTTTTGTATCCCCCCTGTTCCTCGGATACAATTCGATCCTTCTACGGCCAAATCTCAATTTGTGGAAAGCCTTCGATGGCTGCCTTTTGAAAACATGACATGTTATTGGGGTATAGACGGTATCTCTTTATTCTTCTTGATATTGACCACATTTCTGATCCCTATGTGCATTTTAGTGGGTTGGTCTGGTATTAGCAGTTTTGGGAAAGAGTATCTTACAGCATCTTTAGTTAGTGAAGTGATCTTGATCGCCGTGTTCTGCATGCTGGATCCTATACTATTCTATGTTCTTCCCGAAAGCGTTCCAATCCCTATGTTGTGCGGAGCTGAGCATCTGAATTTCGCTGGGATAGAGTTTCCTCTTCCGGGGCCTTTTGAAGTAAACCCCCTACGGGCGGTCTCTTCTCTTATAGAGAGTTCCGCGAAGCTTTCGGGAATCGGGGTAGTCTAGTGTTTCCGCAGAGTGTTTCCGAACCCTAAGAAAAGCTCTCTTTCTGAAACTCTTGTTCGGGGAGGGTACCGTAGTGGGTAAACCGCCGACTCGGGTCTTGTTTGGATATGCAGGAAGGGGTGCTCCTAGGTGTTTTGTTTGAGTTGAGAGGTTAGGGGGGTGTGGAAACACTAGCGCGAATTCGGGTAACGGCTACAAGGGATATGGAATGGAAACAGTCTCTGGGAAGGACGTAAACTCGTAAACCGGGATACTCGTCCTGGTCTGTGTTGTGTTTGCAGCCCCGAAACCGGGTGGGTACCTCGCTGACTTGAGCTCTCTATGGGTGAGAAGACCTGAAGTTGCTGTCTAAAAAGGGGAGGATCGACCCGTTCCGTACTATTCATATCATAAAGAAAAGAGAATACGGGTATAGATATACATATTTCCGGCCTCTGTAACACCTGTGTAGAGCTGAAAGGCGGAACGCCGACTACGTGCTCTTCTTTCTTTCGGTTTCATGGTTAGACTGGTCCATAAAGAAAAGAGTTCCACACCTTTTTGCTCCTTATAAGACAGAGTGATTACGCGTGCCGAACCGCCATAGATGCTGGAAGCACTCTTAGCTGGGCCCAAGCGGAAACAGTGCTCTCTCTCTTGTTCCGGCCGGCTTACTCTTTCAACAGATTTACTTCTTTAGCGTAACCCGACATCGACTCATTTGCTACTCTCCCAATCCTTAAACTCTTTTCTTTATGATATGAATAGTAGTTTTCCGACTGTAAAGCAAGAGTGAGACAGGTTCGAGTCTACACGATTTGTTGATACACTTCCAAAAAGCAAAGTGACACATCCTCTTAGAGTCCAGGCAGCGATACATGTCGAAGAGTGTTCGAAAGGCGTATCTTTGGACGGAGCCGTATGCGGGGATACCCGCACGTACGGTTCCTTTGAGAAGGGAGTGGCTACCTACTGGAGCTCCGACTTCAAGTCTCTTCTTTTCAACTGCGGGAAATTGTGGGGTCACCCCTCACTCTACCATTATAATTGGGGTCTGGGGTTCGAGAAAAAGAAAGATCCAGGCGGCATATCAGTTTTTCCTGTATACTTTACTAGGATCTGTGTTTATGCTCTTAGCAATTCTGTTGATTCTTCTCCAAACAGGTACCACCGATTTACAACTCTTATTAACAAGTGAATTTAGTGAGCGGCGCCAACTCTTTCTATGGATTGCTTCTTTCGCGTCTTTCGCCGTCAAAGTTCCCATGGTACCAGTGCATATTTGGTTACCCGAAGCTCATGTAGAGGCACCTACGGCAGGATCAGTCCTATTGGCTGGAATTCTTTTAAAATTGGGCACCTACGGGTTTTTAAGATTTTCCATACCCATGTTTCCCGAAGCGACACTTCGTTCCACTCCTTTCATTTATACTCCAAGCGCGATTGCTATACTATATACTTCCTCGACCACTTCAAGACAGATCGATCTTAAGAAGATCATTGCTTACTCCTCCGTAGCCCATATGAATCTTGTGACTATTGGTATGTTTAGTCGGGCGGCGGCCGTTCTTAGGATACCTATTGGAAGAGTTATGGAAACAATATGGAAATAACACATGTTCCGGGCGTTCGACCCATCAACCCACTAGAAATTGGGGAGAAAACACAGCATGTCGCAACAAACAACTCTGAAAAAGGGTACTTTTATGTTAATAACACAACTTTAGGCCCGAACGAAAACGAATAAGAGCGCGAGCGACTCTCTTTTCCAATCATAGCAGAGTTTCCAGTAAACCCTAAGAAAGCACTTTCTCTTTCCGACTCCAGTAGTGCTTCAGTCGACGCATGTACTGTCCCGATTCGAGCGTCCAAACCATAAGAGAGATACGACCCTATCGTCCGAAGAGCACGTAAAGCGATGAGTTGAGCCTGCGCTGGCGAACCTATGTGTTTTTGAACCATACTGCTTCCAACAGAACCCTTTTCATTCAAGCCTGTCCGAAAAGAGAGCTCTTCTTAGGGTTCCCCCGCTGTTTACTCGGGGACCGAGTGGTAAGGCATTCTCTAAAGGGGCACGGATCACTCATTATGCCATTGGGGACAGGTGCACGAACGACAACTCCAAACGTAATCTCCGATCCAAGACTACTTTAGGTGGAACCCGCGAGATCCAGCGTGTGCCAAGAGTTTTCCCGGTCTAAAGAGAAACGCTTTCTATAGGGGAGAAGAGAATGGGTACGCTGTGCCGTGGGGCAGTTTCGGGAACTTAAGCGATTCTTACAGGTGGATCGAGTCCCACTAACGCTTGTATCTCCATCTCTCGTCGTATACATATAAACGTTTCGCCTTTAACCTAACTCTTTGTAATCCGGCCGGTATCCGCTCCCGCCTCAAAACAAGTATTATAGTATAGTTATATAGAATGTTATGCTGCTCTTCTCTCTGACCTGAAAGTGACTCTTACAAGAAAGCAAACCACTACACTTATGCTCTGAACTGCTGTCTAACCCATGGGTCGGGCACAGGCATCTCCAACATATCTGCTTTGAGTCTGCTGCTCGAGTTCAGTGACTGGATTTCAGTAGTTACTTTGCTCATCTCCAATGTGTGCTATCTCTGGTATTCTCGTGTTCCGCAATGGAACGTCACGCATCTCTGTGCAGACTGTGTCAGTCATAGAGTGTGCAACTCTGTATGGTGGCTTTCAGTCGGGTAAGCGTACCTGGACCTGTTGTGCGCACAACCCCGGTTACTGGCATTCTCTCCCGAGATCGTGTTTGAGCTGCCTGGGCTACCACGATACAGACTGTAGTGTACTACTTTTCGCTTACGAAACACAAGCGCTCGGGGTTCTAAACGACAGTAAGAGAATCCGGTCGGCTTTAGAATGCCAAGTGGACATACTGTGTCTTTGGCATGGTGCCTTTCGTGCTCTTTCAGTGCAGTGAAAAGGTGGTTTGCTTTCAGTCTTTCAGTCTGTGTGCAATGTCTCGGCATACTGTGTCTTTGGAGTGGAGTGGAATGGTTGTCTGTTTAAGGCTTGTCAGGCGTAACAGATTGCACAGAGTACTGCTCCATCCACTATAGATATCCGGTAGTCAGAGTGGAAACAGTATGCGTACGCTCTGTTGGAAGTGTTATGGGCCGACAGCGGAATGCTTCGTAGACCAGAATCCCTGGGTGTGGGCAATCAAAACGGATGGCCGGAGCTTGCAGCGAACTTGCTTTCAGTCTTTCAGTCTGTCTTTGGATGAACTGACTTCGGAACAGAGAATCGAGAGTGTGCTTCTAGAGCTTTGTGCCCTAAGGCCTGGTTGTACACTCTCCGTTCGGTGTTTTAACTCTTGGGTGTGCTTGAGACACACGTACTTGACGCTCTCTCTCTTACACCTCCGGTTGGTCAGGTGACGACAAGTCTTGTTGGAGGCAAGCCATTCTCTGGGTGGACCAGAAAGCTGGGTGGTTGGGCTATAGTCCGCTTTTTGCGCGAGTAACCTCTACGGCTCCGCTGGACGACCCGCCAACACTCGTTCCAATAGAGGCCGTTTGTGATGGTTCCCAAGGATCCAATACCACACTTAGGTCTACGTTGCCACATTGTGCTATGGCAGAAGTTCGGCCTGCTTTGTTGGAGAGTTAGGGTGTCTTACGAATATTCCAAAAGTCTACTCCGGGCCCTATGGTTGTCTCAAGCAGCGCTACCCGGTTCTACTTGACTAAGAAGCGCTCGTCCGAGTGTGCTTTAACTCTTTTACGGAAAGAAAGAAAACAAGGCACCCCGCCTCATGAGTCGAATCAGGGGCCCCAAGGCTGAAAGGCGGAACGCCGACTACGTGCTCTTCTTTCTCTCGGTTTCATGGTTAGACTGGCTCCCAAAGCAAAAGCGTAAGCAACTCGGTGCTCTTTTGGCTTCCCTAAACTCTTTAGATCTATACATAAAGAAATAAGGTAGGTAAATATACCCTTTCCGTCAGAATGAGTCCCTTGGGACATGGGCTTCTTCCGCCAACAGTGAACGATGCAGGATCACATCCCGCGCATATTCTACATTATAGCCTGCAACTGATTCCGCTTCCGCTTCTGGGAGATCAAACGGAGCTCGATTCGTTTCTGCGAGACGAGAAATGAAGAACATTACCAATACAGGGAACAAGGGAATACCGGACCATATCTGCTTTTGCGCCATGACAATCTCACTCGAATTACGGGGACCTACACATATTAGTACAGTATACCGGACCGGCCAGAACCACACGTGCCAGTTTCCCAGCATGTGGCTCGTCCTTGTTGCGGCTATCCTTTCCGAGGCGAAAGCAAACCACACAGAATTCCAATAGCGACCTAGACACATATGGAATAGGGTAGTGTGCCATGCATTTCCCCACAGAGAATTCGGCGAGTTCGCTTTCTGGATTGGATGTTGGGTACCCCAGTACGGCATGATATGGCCGGCTTCACGCTCTTGAGGTATCTCTCCACTCTCTAGAGAGCTGTGTTATGCATTTGTTGGGCCGCCCATTCCCAATTCTTGTTGCCCGGCGGATATCCTGTATTCCAAAGCTCTTGAGAGTGTGTCGAGTATAGAATGGTTATGCGGCTTTTTCGGGAGTCCCTAAGGCCTATTACCGTCCCGATCTCTCCACTCTCCGGATTGCGATACGCGTTTTAGTCCATGCAAGGCGGCAGCACTTTCAGGTCAGAGAGTCCCGGCCGGCCGTAAAGCGTTTTCACTTGTGTTGCGTATCTATATTAGATGTGCTTGAAGCTCTACCCTTTCTGCCAATCCTAGAAGAGAGACTGAAAGCGTACGGTGCTTTTTGCATCCTTAAAGAGAGTATACCTTTCCGCGCCCCGAGCTCTTTCTTCCATCTCCTAAAGCCCTTTCATCTGCTTTCTTGGAATTCCTTAACAGCGGGCGGCATCGTAGCCCAGGTTTTCCCGTAGTACTATGGCCGATCTGTCACCCAAAATCCGATCAGCGCTTTCGCTAGGTGCAGACTCTCCATTTAGTCCATTCTCTTTGAATTCGGGTAACGGCTGCATTGATTGAAGTGCCCATCAGATTCGGTCGGACCGCCCCACTTCTGAAAGCATTTCTTCTGACCTCCTAGTTGGGTGATCCCTTGCTCCGTTCGGTGTGTCTGCTCGTCGTGTAGGCCTTCTTCTTGCTTCTGTTTCACCTACGGTATGGTTGTTCTAGCACCTGGATAGTACCTGGACCCTTGTGCTTCGCCTCATAGAAAGCTGCCCTATTACTCGAGAGAGAACCCAACATCCAATCCAGAAAGCATAGCCTTGCGACGCGCGGACATTCCCCATGCTGCGGTTCCCTCCGGTCCGTTCCCGGGTTGGGTTAGGGGTGCATCCGTCAGGCGAATTCGCTTACCTTCGGATCCAAACGCCCCAACATAACAAGGCGCACAATAAGAATAAGACCTATAGAGACTTCATAAGGGACCATTTGAGCTGCAGATCGTAACGCTCCTAGAAAGGCATATTTCGAATATAGACCCAACAATCCACTAGTGGATCACTCTCTTAAGAACCGTACGAGCACGTATACCACCCCACCGCGCTTACGGCTCTAAACATCCCACTGGCCGGCCGTACCCTCCCGTTCGGGGTCTTTCAGTGCAGTGAAAAGGTGGTTTGCTTTCGGTGAGTGAGATAGAGAGGTCTGTTGGAATAGGGTTGCTTATTGGGTTCGGATCAGATAACACAGAGACGGAACGGACTATCGGATACGATTACGAAAAAGGGCGAAGCTACCTGTCGAGAAAGAAAGCTCTCTCCGAGCGTAACGTTGGTGGCGGGAGCAGAGCTTCAAGCACATCTAATAAAGATAGCAACACAAGTGAAAACGCTGGCAGCTGTGGCTTGCTCCATCCAGTCCATATCCGCTATGATGGTCGGATTCCCTGTGTTCTGGAAGTGCCCACTCTAGGCTTCGGTCTTTCTCCAGGGCGCGTCGAATTCGTGTAGTCTGCGTATGGGTTGATAGGCTCCTTCCACTTGGTAGAGTGTGTACTATGAGCCCTATTGCCCACGCATCTAACCCCCGCGTGGTTCACCGGTTCCACCCCTTCTTTTGGAGCGGAGCATAGTGCTTTAGGTTACGCTTTGTGTGTCAGAACACCTTATGGTTTGATGACAGCTGCCAGCGTTCCATAAGGGGAGATCCGAATGCACTTCATGAAAGAAGAGCCCTCCCTGGATGCGCTAGCGATCGGCACATAACAATTGGAGTGGTTGCTCTGGTAGTCTCTCGCGTTCATGAGCGATTCCATGCCCCGTACCCTCTCTGCGTCTCCCGGAAGTGGGATTAACGCGTTAGCAGAACCCGGCCCACTGCTCTTGGACAAACAGAAGGTGACTTTCTTGCCGCCCTCACTGAACCGACTTGATTCTGAACTACGATGCATCTCAAGTCTTACCGAAATCGGATTGCCTTTTCGTGCCATATTCGCGTTATGTACTTTTTTCCGTGACATGGGAGCGTTACGACTCGCTGCTACATTCCCTAAGTCCCGGCCGGCCGTAAAGCGTTTTCACTTGTGTTGCGTACTATATTAGATGTGCTTGAAGCTGGGCAAAGATGTGGAAAAGCGTTCACGAAACCATACGCTATCGCTTCCACAGTGACTCCGTGTATGTGCTGCTATGACAACCTCTGTCGATTCCAACGCAACTTATCCTTTTTTAGAAGACGTAACACACTACGCGAGCCTCCGGACGAAGCCAACAAAAACCCTATCCGAATTAAAAAAAAGAAATGGAAGTTTCATTAAGGTGGTATACCAGCCTGTTCTGGAAGTGCCAATCGGAGCATAGAAATCCGTAAAGGAATTTGTATGTATAGCAACTGCTGTCGTGCTCGTAGCTCGAAAGTATCTTTTTTCTGGGTACATGGTAAACCATACATTCTGCTGTTCGCTATTCCACCGATGCATAAACAGCTCCAGTTTGCTGCTGCCATTCTCAGATGAGGCCAGAAAGTGTATTGGCAACTTGGAAGCGAGGTGATTCATCATGCTCAAGCAGCCGATCGGTTAGGGACTGTGGATAGAGCATCAAATTCCCAGTAATGGAATGAGAAGTGGGTCCATGTAAATGATCGAGACCTCGCAAACAACAACGCATACCATACCCAAGATGGAGTTCGGAACCCAAAGGGAATCGTTGAGTGCACTTGATCTGCTTTGTCTTAGTGGACCTAAGCCGATACCCTACGAGTCTGGGTTTGGTGAAGCTCGGCCTCCGAACTGTACGTGAGACTTTGCTCTGCCTCATAAAGCTCCGGCGGGGGAAGAAGTTTCGGGAGAGGTCAAATCTTGCTCGTACAGACAGATGCACATCAAGTCATCCACTAGCGCTTCGCGTGCTCTCTACTCTTCCGCGCGCCACGATACAGTTATCTGCTCGGCTCACCAACCCATTCTGTCTCGCCCCCCCTTATGGAATGGTTCTCTTACGCCCCTCCCCACGTCCGCTTTTCCAAGTCCCGTACTACGCGTTTTCACTTGTGTTGCGTATCTTTATTAGATGTGCTTGAAGCTTTGCCAACACACATGTTTCTTGGACTGCTTCTTGGAATTCCCGTTCCCACCGCGGTAAGGCCGGACAGTTGGAATTCTCCCGTTCCCAGTTGCCAATACTTGTTGGATGCGGGATCTACTCCACTAGGAGCGGTACGGACGTAGAGCGACCTCCTATTGCGTACCGCGTAGGATGCTTAACGCCACTTCGCCAACAGGCGTTACCTGTATTTCTCTCTCTTTCAGTGTGGTCAGCACAGGGTGTTTCCGAGCAGCGAGGCTTACCTCCCATTCGAAGTTCATCCAAAGTGCCTTTCCCTTATGCACGAATTCTGTTATTATGGAAAAAGCACTCTGCCATTCTATGTGAGAACCGAAAGGTGAAGGAGTCAACTGAGCATCTAAGCGGCGGGATTGAATACCCGGATCGAATCAGAGTTCACGCCGCCCATACCTAGAGCTAGGAGGCGTGGGCCACAAGCACATAAGGGTCGCACGACAGATGCACACCCAACAGACAGATGCACACTCCAACATGTGCAATATGCATGGATTGGTTGTAGTAGTTACCTTCCATCCGCTTTCGGCTCGTTGGTAAGGCATCAAGTTGTTTGCGTACACCCCAAACACAAGCAACACCCGGTACAGCGACAGCCAAACCAGCTCTATAAAGAGAGAAATTGGGACTCATCTGGTCATTTCGTCGTTGCTCATTCCCTAGGAGTAACAAGTGTGCTTTTCTCTTCAGCGAGCTCTGTCTTCATGTTGCATAGACCTCATTTAAATAGCAGAGTACGAAACAAGAGTAAACGGAGCACACCGCAGAAAGCTTCTAAACAGCAGAAGTGCCCCTTTTCGATAGACTCTGAAGTAAATGCAGCACGGGAACGACACGAAATGAGGCGTTTCTAGCTCTTGTGTCATAGCGTCTCCCAAATCTGTCTGGAAAGCGAATGGGGCTTGCTTTTACCCATACTCCACTTACTCCGGAGCGTATGAATGGTGGGCTGCTGGCATGTATATAGAAAAAAAGGGGGAATGCTGGGATAGGAATGGGAATTATAGTACCATTGGAAGAAGGGGCACCTGTGGGAACATCTCTACTGACGAACCCTCTCAAGAGTACGGGTGCTGCCGTGCCACGAGGAACGACCATGGAAGTAATGAAAAAGCAAACGTTTTGTAGTGGGACCATTCTCTATCGAGCTCCTATCAATATCCGGACAAAATGAAAGTGTTCGCAACGCATACCGACCGGGTACACGCCCAATCCAAGAAGTCGTTCGAACTCCCCTTTCGGATCTCCCTCGAAATACGTATTGGTATCGGTATGTCCACTTGATGTGTCCTGTTTCGCTTCCCGGTTTAAGAGATAGATAGCCCGGTGGCAATAGACTCGATGGAAAGGTGTGCACTATTACTCGAGAGTGGGCACTTCCAACACAGGGACTGGGAGAATACGGAATGGAAGAGTCCACAAGAGATTGCATTTGCCTAAAGCTACAGATTCTCTATCCCATAAGGCAGAAACTTCCGTGTAAGAACCCGACCCGAGGGAGGACTGATTTCGGAGTGTGCACTTCCCGGTAGCGGTAGAGAGATGCACTTCGTTTGCCAAGTTACAAAGCCTGTCTTCCCCTATGGTAGTGGGATTGGAGATGTCGAACCGAACCTGTTTCCCTGCGGCGTATAGAGTTTGGAACGAGGTGAGAGTCCTAATGCTGCTGGTTGGATCGCGTGTGTACCCTTATCAGTGTGAAACGCTATCCGCTTGCATATCTATCTCATATGCGCTATGCGTCCTATCTCGCAAGAGTACAGTACCCGCTGCAGAGAGTGCACATTCCTCCGGGCTCTTCTCTTATTGTGACTCTATAACTCCATAACAATACAGAAGCAAGAGTGTTGCCGCTGTTCTGCTCAAGTCATGTCGGGACCATTCCGCTTATGGCATTGTTCCGGCGCCGGTGGTTTGCCAGCTGCTATAGATAGCCCACAAGAGTTTCAGTGATGCAGAGAGCCTTCCATTCATGGATTGGGCGTGGACGTGGTAGCATGGTTGTTCCAATACTGTATCATGTCCCGGAATCAGAGACTAATGGCTCAAGTGGACAGATCTAGAGAGAATGCCTTCCATAACACACATAACATGTGCAAAGCATACGGTGTGTATAGCAGCTATCCATTCTCTTACTGTCCAAACTCTCCCTTTCCAGAAAGCCTACAGTCCCATCTGCCAGCCCGAAACAGTGTACTCTCTAGTGTTGCTGCCTATCACACTCTCGATTTCCAAACTCTTCCGGCGCTATTCTGTATGCTATTGCTTCCCAATTTTGGTACAGAAACTCTAGAGGTCGAGCAGATGCCTCGCTTTCGCTGCTTTGTGTGACTTGCCAAGCAAGCAATAGAGAGTTGCCCGTACTGGAAACAGACTGAAAGCGTACGGTGCTTTCCGCGTACAGTGTTTTGTTACACACAATTGGTACCGCCTTAACTCTCTAGTTTGAGATCGGTCTGCTTTCTGTGTTGGTACTTGTATTCTGTATTCCAAGAGAAAGTGCTCTTAGTCGAGTGAAAGTGCTGTACTTTGGAAGCTACACCAGTATCGTATCCACTTCTTTTAACAGTGTGCATTGCTCGACCTCTAGTGTTTCGTGTTTCCGGTAGAGAGTTCGGTGTTCTACATTCCAAGAAGAGAGATAGATATCCCGTTCGATCCAAGAGCTTACCAGATCCGTATCCCTCCGAAAAGAAATCGCTACTGAAACACCCTAAGAAGAGCTCTCCTGGTCACCCGAGTTCATGTTCTGTCACGCTACCCTAGAGTTGGGCAGAGCAACACGCATGGCATATCCCGGGGGTTCATACATGTCTCGAAGACAATTGGAACGGTGGAGTCTAGCTGTCTGGTATCTGTGGAACAGTCGAAGGCATTCAAGCGTGTTTGATTGGTATCTTTATGTATGCATTCATGACGATAGAAGCATTCGCAATCGTGTCAGCATTCCGGAACACCCGTGTGAAATATATAGCGGATTGGGGCGCTCTTTCCAAAACGAATCCAATTTCGGCGATTACCTTCTCAATTACATTGTTCTCTTACGCTGGAATACCCCCGTTAGCCGGCTTTTTTAGCAAATTCTCTTTGTTCTGCGCCGCTTTTGGTTGTGGGGCGTACTCCCTAGCCCCAGTGGGAGTAGTTACTAGCGTTATAGGTCGTTGGGCGGCCGGAAGGTTCACGAGAGTGATAAAGTATAGGACTCTTTTGATATCTGAGCGGATCGGATGCGGACCCAAACAGACTCGAATAGGGTTGCTTATTGGGTTCGGAAAGAGTAATCGCTATACCATATAAGACTTACGACTCGAAAAAAGCACTACACGCGAGAGATGAACCTGTTTTGGTGAATGGAATTAGGACTCTTAGGCCATTTTCCAAGAATCGTGTATACGTATTTGCTCCCCACCGGTTGTTGGAACGACGCTGCCGGCCGGATTGAAAACAGAATCGGAAACATAGGGCAGCAGTCCAAGGGATCGAATCGACATCTCTGATCAGACAGCCTTTTCAATTCTCTATTCGAGTGGAAAGCACGGCGAAGTCCATCCGAACCACTACTATAAGAGAGCAGACAATGGCATGCGAGCACGTAAGAGCAAAAGCATGTTGATGCGCTACCCGAAAGACAGTCTCTTGCCTCCGTGCCCTCGGGGATTTGGGGCTAAAAGCGACTATACGGAATCCATGAGAGCAGAAATGGGAATATGAATACGCTCTTGGATCTCTGAAAGCATCTGAGAGGAGAGTGTGCTTCAAAGCACTCTGCGCTTTGCCCCCCCCATTCCTAAACGGCTCTTCGGAAATGGATGGAAGAGGGTCCGTAGTACCCGAATCAGAGAATTGTGACTGGGAAGGGGACTAGAGAGAAGTGCCTACACAGCCGGAACGAGTAAGCACCGGAAAGACTGAATGGCAGCGTACTTGACAGACTTAAAGAAAGATTGGCAGCCGCTAGCAGACAGACTGAAAGCGTACGGGATGCTAGCATACTTGACTGACAGAAATGGGAGCGTTACGACTCGCGGCTAACCCCATTCCGGAATCAGAGTGCTAAGAGACAGAGTGATCCGAACCCGCCCGGAGCGATCCTCCCATAGAGGCAGAAGTTGGTGAGCCGTATGATGGGCAACCTTCAAGCACGGTTCGGAGAGGACTCAGTACCCCTCGGGGTGGACCCTTTCACTCTATTTTATTATATACGCTTCGCGAAAAGAATGTTTTTTGATACACCTAGGACATGGATTCTATACGAACCCTTGGATCGTGAGAAGTCGTTACTACTAGCAATGACTTCCTCTTTCATTACTGTTTCCTTTCCATATCCCTCTCCCTTGTTCTCTGTAACTCAGCAAATGGCACTCAGTTCATATCTTTACGTTCGATCCGCTCTCATACACAAGGTTCAAAGAAAGGGTGGAGTGGACCCGCAGCATACTATGCCATGACAGGAGCTGTCCTACGTCCAAACTCTACAGAAGAAAGAGCTCTTTAGACACTAAGAGGCGGCGAGCCGGCACAATCTGTCCGTTAGGCAGAGTAGAGTATTCACCTTCCCGAGCGTTCAATCAAACCTGGCGAACCCAGAGGCATCGGTATTCGAATGCTTGCGCCGGAATACAGAGTGTCTAGGTCTTTGGTACTGTACTCTTGGAAACAGACAAGACAAGGTAGGACTCTATAGACTGCGGAACTCTACACAACCGAGACTCACTGACACTCTAGAGGTTTCTTCGAAATCGAAGTGGGCCAGCTCCGCTCTCTCTCGGTAGTCAAGTGCTTCCCACTTCACCGATCCATATGCGGCTCCAAATACATTATGCCCCCCGAACTAAGAAGGCAACACCGGCCCGGTGCGTACTCTTAAGGTATAACGGAGGGGAGTTCGAAAGCAGAGCGTAAGCAAACCAGTTCGAAATTGCATATGCGGTTTTAGGAGTTGTACTGACAACAGAAGAAGAAGAAGAAGGATCTCTCTGGGTATTGTCACACAACACATTATCGTCCAAAAAGGTATGTGTGGAAACACCCGCTGTACTATTACACATGAACTTGGAAACAGACAGTGTGCTTCTACCGTTTCATAACCTTGCTATGGGCTGGATGGCGCAGTAACTGGGTATTGGGTCTGCGTGTAGCGGCGAAAGAGAGATTCCGAAAGAAGAGAGCTCTTTCCCAGGACACAAAACAGTCTTCAGATACCCTTGTAAGATCTGCTGCAACCTTTCCTTCGGTCCTATGGCATACGTAATCGAGCTGCCGAATCTGTCTTGTTGTGTCTTGTTGGGCAGAGCAAGAACCATTGAATGGCAGCGTAGCAAGGGAGAGTCCTACTTTTCCTGGAGATTTTCAGGTATCTGTTCAAGGCTCCAAGAGAGAAACACTCGAAGCGAAGGCGTCTGGGGCTCTTTTACGACAGTGTAGCAGCCTGCTTTCAAGGACACGACAGATTCGGTAGCTTCTTAAAGAGCGGAAAGCAACAGCGGTATCTCGACATACAGAGCCCAAGGAAAGCCCAATACCTACTATTGGATTTGAACCAATGACTCCCGCCGTATGAAAGCGGTACTCTAACCACTGAGTTAAGTAGGTGACAGAAACAGAGACATGTACTTGAGCGAAGCAATACCAAGCGGAAAGCCCATCGAAAGAGGTTATGAAACGGTATACTCTATACGTTGTAGACTCCCCAACCTGCCAAGAGAGGGTAGCAAAAACAGATCTATGGAACCCGCGTACGCCAACGAGCCTACTTTCGCTTCGCGTATCTATAAGAAAAGAAATAGTTGCATTTCGCGTTCCGCTCTTTAAAAGAAGGAGAACACTCTCTTCGGATTCTGCATCTTTCGAGTCTGTCGGCATCGTAAACAAGATCTGCATTCCGTACCGACAACCCAGAGTCCTTGAAAGAGGGAAGTCGGGGGTGTGGGGGCTCACAGAGATGCTTGAAAGAAGAGAGCTGTTTCCATTTGCTTCGTTAGAAGTACCAAATAGAAGACGGGAATGTGCATGCACGCCGGAACAACAGGCAAGAGAGCAGATCCAACCCCTGGACTCTCCGAACAGTGCTGTCTCTACATCCGGGAGCATAGGCCGAGACAAGAGATAGATAGCCCGGTGGAAGAATGCTCGAATGCGGAACGGAGCACTCAAACTCTTCCGCATGCCATAAGCGGAATGGTTGGTTGGCAGCATCCAATATCTCCGGCTTTCAAGGGAGGACAGTCCATGGCCCAATCTTGCCAGAGCCCGAATCGATGCATGCACGGTGTGTTCACCCGGAATCTGAAAGATGTCTTACTCTGGAATGATACACTTTGGAATGCTTCTTACCGCTCCGCTCGCTATTGATTCTGTGCATGTATTTCCGGAATTGGCGTATGCTGCCGCCTGTTTCATGCAACTACTAGTATCACTGTAGCAACCGGATGTAGAGAGAAGACCCGCCCCCGGTCGAATAGTGGTCTAGGTATTCCAGTGTCTGCTCAGGCCCACCGAACTCTGCATCCCGACAAGAAACTGCATCACCTCGATTGTCAAGAGTACAGACACTCAACAAGAGAATCGAGACTATAACAGGCTAGCAACTCTTAGAGCATTTCCTGCCAACGATACAAAGAGAAGAGAATCACGGGTAACTCTTCATTACAGATCCATCCCGCCTTGAACACGGCCCTAATTGATTGCTGGAACTGGAAGTTCGGTCCCTACAATTACGAGAGACGGACACCACGTGGATATCTCCCTGGACTGCGGTATTCCTCCGACTTCCGGCTGCATCTCTTCCCACCTTTTTGCGAGAGTACATTGGTGGAGTGGGTACTGTACCAAATGATGGCAATGTTCCCTGTCTGTCTAAACAGTGGCTTTCTCCATGCAGCGACAGAGCTCTTTCCGACCGGTATGTATGCTGCGCGAGGCTACTACGCGAGAGAACCCATTGCTTATATGTCGGAATTTGCACCTATATCTATCTATTTAGTGATCAGTCCGCTAGTTTCTGTTCTCCCACTCGGTGTTCCCTTTCCATTTGCTTCCAAGAGTGCTACCAGTCCAGAGACATTGTCGGCCTACGAATGTGGTTTCGATCCATTCGGTGATGCCAGAAGTCGTTTCGATATACGCTTTTTTCTAGTTTCGATTTTATTTATTATCCCTGATCCGGAAGTAACCTTTTCCTTTCCGTGGGCGGTTACCCTAAAAACGCTGGATATGTTTGGATTTTGGTCAATGATTGGCTTTTTATTGATATTGACGATTGGATTTCTCTATGAATGGAAAAGGGGTGCTTCGGATCGGGAGTAGGATTGGGTGGGGGCGGGGTGTTACAGAACAGAAAATACTAGTTTTAGCACATGGACATCTATGAAACATTTCATTATGCGGGGTTTCCGGGTCTTTTCGTAGTCTTCATCATGTACAAGAAACCACCAGCGTTTGGTGCAGCACCTGCATTTTGGTGCATTCTGCTTTCATTACTGGGTCTTTCGTTCCGTCATATTCCGAATAACGTATCCAATTACAACGTATTAACCGCTAATGCACCTTTCTTTTATAAAATCTCCGGGACATGGTCTACTCATGAGGGTAGTATTTTATCATGGTGTCGGATCCCTTGTTTTTATGGATGCCTTCTGTGTTACCGGGGTCGACCCCTTTCCCATCATGTTTCTAAACGCTGTTGCAGACACACTCTCTTAATGGAATCCTTTTTATCGCACTTTGCGAAGTCCATTCTGTCCCAAAGCCGTGGAAAAAGGTGGTACACTCTTCTCTTTCGTTTACCTCTATGGGAGGCACTTCCGCGAAGGAATGACGGGCCAGCCCCCCTATCTTCTTCGCCTGTCTACCCTGAAAGAAGGAGCGTTTCTCTTTGTTGCGCGACTAGCACCCGATTCTCGCCGCGGGAAAGGACTCTGCTTCCTTTTTTGAGAGATGATAAGAAAGCGTATACTATAGATGAACTGCGTGTTGGCATGGCATTGTTTTTCATTCCATTCCATTCCGCGAGTTCCGATCCTTTTGTGCGCAATTTATGCGTTCGTACCGAACCGCTTTCGGAATCCAATCCTGTTCCACAAGATCCGATTTCAGCTATACATCCACCATGCATGTATGCCGGAGACGTCGCAAGTGCGATGGGCTATTGCTTCTTTAGATCCCAAATTCGGAATTGGATGGTTTTGGAACTCTCGGACCAAGACATGCGGAAGGATGCCGAAAAGAAGGGTACGCTGCTTCGTGCAGGATGCGTCGGATCCAAGACATGCTGTCTCTTTACTACCCTAATCAAACAGAAAGCAAAAAGCGATCCATATATATATGATTGTCGCTGCAGCTGGCTCAACACACACTATAAGAACCCATCCGGAAAGCTTTGGAAACTCGGAATCGGAAACGAAAGATGGAAGTGGAAGACTCATAGAGCATGTTGGACCGAAGCGAACACAGTGGTATCAGACAATTCACCGATGCGCATTTGGATCTTGACATGTCGGTGGTTTTTAACCGTAGGAATATTTCCAGGAAGTTGGTGGGCTCATCATGAATTAGGTCGGGGTGGCTGGTGGTTTCGGGATCCCTTATAACATGCCGCTTTTATTCCTCGGGTATTAGCAACTGCTCTTCTGCATTCCGTAATTCTACCCCTGCTTTCTTGGACCTCGCTTCTTAATATTGTGACTCTTCCATGCTGTCTCTTAGGCACCTATTCCATACGGTCCGGATTGCTAGCTCCCTTGCATACTTTTTCGAAAGAGGATACAAGAGGCCTATTGTTATTGGGGTTCTTCCTGCTTTTGACCGGAATATCGAGCATGCTTTTCTACCAGAGGACGCTGCTGGCTTCGGTCCGTAGAACCTATAAAAAAGAGAGGGTTCTGGCGCGCTGTACTATGTTGCACCTACGTCACTAGGCTCGCGCAACCGATTCTCTTCTTCTCTCTTGTAATGTCGCTTTTTGCTGGTTATAAAGAGCTGGCTTCCATCTTGCCTTTCCTGCCGATACTTCGAGTACGGGTAACAGTGGGGCGGGCAGTCTCCAAGCAGCTTCAAATCACTTCGGAAGTCGGAAGATGGTCAAGGGATCCATAGCCTTTATACCGACTGGTAGACTTGAGAGAGAGTACTGTGCTCGTTTCTGAGAGTTGGGCCTGGGCAGCGGGAAACAGGCACGAATCGAACGCAGAACACATGCTATTCCGGCGGTTCACAGGAGAGTCTTTTGTATTCCCTAAGAAAAAGAGACGCACTACATGTCTCTCTTAACGGCAACAGAAAAGCCCAAGATTGCCGAGATCCCCAGTCTCCAAGTGGGCCCAAAAGGCCACACACGACCTTGGCTTTGTAGAGAATCCCGCTCTTTTTTAGGAGGACTTGATGCGGTCCACCGGGTGTGTTTCTCCTGTTTCGAGTGTCTTATTGGATAGTGATAGCGGCCCATAGGCGCAAGATGTACCTTGTGGGTTGGACAGAGTCCTTCTTTCAGGCAGTTTCCGCGTATAGTCCATGTAGCAAGGCCAGAATGTGGAACACATATCCCGCTCGTTCGAGTCCTTCGCTTCCGGGCCTTTCCCTCGGGTCCGTACTGTTTCGGGCAGCGAAGCTTACACTTGTTCATATTCTTAACTCACCAGGGCCTCTTGTATCCTCCCAGGTCTGCTCGTGTTTCCATTCTGTACGGAGTCGACTGAACATCTAAGCCATTTGCGGTAATTTCGCCCGCATCCGATCCCCAATTCTTGTTCACCGGCGTAAGATAGGATCGTGTTGGGTTGTTTCCTCGTAAGATCTTGTCGGGTGAGCAACAGCCGCTTCGTAATCACTTTACTCTTATGGGCTAACGGGTCACACTTTGGCAAAGTATCCTACAAAGAGACTCCCGAAAGCTAGCAGTATTAAAGTAAAGGCCATTGGAATGGGCGCATCATGACGTCGTACGAGGTCTCGCCCGCAGGAATTTGTGGGTACTAGAAATGTAAGAGAGAGTATCCGAAAAGAGTAATAAGAAGTGAAAAGGACAGATACACTTCCCAACCAGAAAGCAAAGTTACCACTTAAGGTATACTTTGTGTACGCGAGCTCTAATATAACATCTTTCGAATAAAATCCCGTTAGAAAAGGAAATCCAATAAGAGATAAGCTGCCAATTAGCATCATGGCATAGGTAAAAGGCAACGAGGAGGCCAGCCCCCCCATCTTCCGAAGATCTTGCTCATCCGACATTGCATGAATCACCGCACCCGAACTCAAGAAGAGTAATGCTTTGAAAAACGCGTGATTCAATAAGTGAAAGACGCTAACCGAATAGTTAGAGATGCCGCAAGCAAAGAGCATATAGCCTAATTGACTGCACGTTGAAAAAGCAATTACCCTCTTTATATCGTTCTGTAAGAGTCCAGTGGTTGCCGCAAGGAATGCCGTCGTAGCTCCGGAAACAGACAGCACAATCAAAGCCGTAGGTGGGTTTTCAAATAAATAGGAGCACCTTGCAATCAAGAAAACGCCAGCTGTTACCATAGTAGCTGCATGAATCAAAGCGGAAACAGGAGTGGGCCCCTCCATAGCATCGGGTGACCAAGTATGCGATCCTATCTGTGCGGATTTACCAACAGCACCAAGCAGAAGTAACAAACAAATCAGAGTTATGGCATTCCATCTCATAGGGAGAAAGAAAGACTGTCTGGTCGGCGGGGGACTCGAACGAGCAAAAATGGTCGAAAAGTCTACTGTTTGAAAGAGAGTATAACAACCCGAAATACCCAGAGCGAATCCAAAATCACCTACTCGATTGACAAGCATAGCTTTGATAGCCGCTTTATCTGCCTGAAGTCGTGTACACCAGAAATTAATTAACAAATAAGAAGACAGACCGACTCCCTCCCATCCCAGGAAGACTTGAATAGAGTTATCTCCAGTCACCAACATGGGCATAAAAAAAGTAGGAATGGATAAATAACACAAAAATCGAGGGCTATGCGAATCCGAAGACATATACGAAATGGAATACAGATGGACCAAGCAACTTATGGATGTAACCACCATTAACATCACTACGGTCGGGCTATCGAACACGGGGTCAGAAGTGAATTACGAGTCTTTTCTTCCGAGTATGCGAATCGAGCGTACCTTGCTCTACTAAGAGGTGTTGTTTCCTAAACGGGAGAGTAGGCCGTGCTCTCCGAACCGTGCTTGAAGGTTGCCCATCACACGGCTCTCAAACTGGATTCGGGTCCAAAGAGTGTACGGTCCGCTGCCTGAAAGTGGAATACGGTGCCGTTTAGGCCCCTTCCCTAAAGAGCGTGTTACCTCTTCTGTTCCGACGGAAACGGATCTAGCAGAATGGTACTACGAGCCCTCTGCCCCACGCATCTAACCCCCGCGTGGTTCACCGGTTCCACTCCACTAGAAGACCCAGGTCGAAACAGAGGTGCTGTTAGGGTTTCCCTACGGGAATAAGCTGGCCCCACGGCATAAGCGCCCTCTTGCTACCCATATTCGAGCCAGCGTAAGAGTTTCTTGTGACACCTTTCTTGCACGCCTCCTTGTCGAATTCGGGGTTTCCGGGAGTCGTTTACGTATGTCCCCCCCTTTTCCCGACATGCTATTCCGGGTCGAGTAGTCCTTGTTGCAGCTCTACCTTCAGTCTGCTTTGCAATTCCTCCGGTGACTTCACGGTCGCCAAAGAAGCCCCAATACGCATCCAACATTTCCGATTCGAGAAAAGGTGCGATTCTGAGATAGCAAGCACTAGCTCCCGGTGCGACTTCATAAAAAGCGATCCAAGACAAGCCAGCAGAGCATGAAACGCACGTGGTGGTCATGAAAGCGGTGCCTGCTTTTCCTAGATAACGTCCGAAAACACCGGCAACGGAACTACCGAGAAGGGGAAAGAATACGATAAGTAGATACACAAGAGCTATAGTTGGATCAGACAACCGAAAAGCACAAATAAGGGGAGCGGCCGAGTGATATGACGCGACAAAGCATTGCCGGGCCGGCACACAGACTCTTTGTTGAGTGTCTCTCTCAGAGACTATTCTCGGTATTCTTACGTTAGTTACCATCCGCATCCCGTACCGTGTGATAGATGGTACACAATCTCTCTCCCCGGCCGGAACGATAGAGAGCCGCACCGAAAGAGAGTCTATCCCGTAACGTTATCGAAGCAAACCGACCGACCGACCGACTAGGTAGGCATCGGGAGTGGCAGACCCAATCATTGGACATAGGACAACTGCATGTCCGGTACTACCGGTTGAAACACGTATGCACCTCGCTCCGCGTATCGTGTGCCTTGGCCTGCTGGGCGACTCGAACAGTGCACTCTCTGCGTTTCAGTCTAGTGGTGGTGAGGTAAGCCAACTGCATCGCTGCCATGCCCACGGTCCGAAACAGCATATGTAGCGTGCCCAACCCCCCACCCAGAGTGTATAGAGCTAGCACAATCAACACTATACTTGATGCAAGAGTAAAAACCCATCTATAAAACGGTACGGGATGCAGATGGTAACCAACACAGAAAGCAGAGATCCAAGGACTGACTACACTGTCTGAAAGTCTTTAGCAAAGAGAGTGACACATCCGGGTCCGAGTCCGAGTCCGAGAGTGGTACAACCATCCAATCGCCTAGAGAGATACTCCGATAGGCGAGAATCAGAGAGTTGGCATAGATATGCAACAAGATACCAAGAGAGTCTTACGAAACACGGATTGCTGGCTTGCCTGCCTAGCCATAATAAGAGAGCACTCTACTCTCGCGTAGGCCTATCGGACCAGTTGCGTGTTACATAGACACCGAAAAGCAGACTGAAAGCTTAAGTAATCGATCTGCCGGACCCGTGGTGCAGATCTACTGACTGTTCTGCCTGGTATGTGTCTATGCTATCTGGATGTGATGCATAGTTACTGGAGTGTCTGCTTTCGAACTGAAATGTGTGTCTTGTACAAGACAGAGTAGAGTTCGGTACGAGAGTATCTCCGGAAGTGGAGAGTGTACAACCAGCATGCATTCCGAGAGTGGCACACTATACGCGGAGCGAGGTGCATACATCCGGGGAAGTGTTGTGTGTTGAGCCGAGCTAGCAATGACACTGTTTGTGCAGCTATTGCTCAAGAGAGAGAGAGAGTTGGGTACTTGGACACAAGACATTCTCCAAGAATGACACCTAAAGGAAAAAGCAGTGAATCGCGGCTCTGCTTCACCCGGTGAGCACTCTATTTCGCGTTCGATCAGGTACTGCTGGCTTCGCGTGATACATGTGTCTGTCTGTTGCTCACTTGACTAGAGTCTAGAGTGTACAACAGCACCCGGGGTAAGACACTTGTGCTGGGCTGGAGATCGGGTGCTTTCACTCTCCACTTCCGGGCCGGGCTCAAACCAGTGGTGTCTGTGTATACTCCACCAGACAAACAGAGTGTATCATTGAGAGATGTTGTTGTGCGCGTACTCGCTCTCCCAACACAGAAAATGGTTTCGGACCGTGAGTAACTACACTTTTCACAAGTAGGTACCGTTCCGAAGTGATGTGTTGTCCCGGGGGGCACCTGCTCCTATACTGGTTTAAAGCAGACTCGTGTTTTGTGTTACCTCTTTCGTATGATGGACCCTTTTGCTTTTGGCTTAGAGAAGAGGCCTAGCTTCCAAGCTTTTCTTCTAGAGATATTACGCGTCTTTCGGGGCTCATCCATGTCTTTTGTAAAAGGTAAGCCCCTCTTAAAAGGCGTCTCTACTTTCCCCCCCCGGTACGAACTCTCTTGTTTTTCTAGAAGAATTGGCTTCTACACCGAATCGCAGAGACTTCCGCTGGGTTTACCAGGAGCGTACCCTTCTTGCTGCAGCGTGCATTCAGTGCTATGACAGGGACAGAATCTTAAGACATCCATTCTATTTCCCCTATTCCAACAGACCACCGGCGCACTTTTACAACAGAGAGCAAACTGCCACAGAAAGATGCACAACTTCCCTACCTAATCGAAAATGCGTGCATATCATAGAGAGGTAGACGCGAATAAGAACTGCCAACTTTTACCGGAATTGGGGTTATTAAAAAGAATAAGAAGAAAACAATCGGAGGAATTTGTCCTATAGTAACAAAGGGTGCCTCCACTGGTTGACATCCGATCCAACCTAAGAGTACGCGATCCGCCAAAAGCAACCAAAATATGCCTTGGTGAATCGGTCGAAAACTTGAACTACGTACATACATACTTTTTCGAAAGGGTAAAGCCAACAGACATAAAAATAGGGGTGCTATTGCGGCTACACCTCCCGATTTGTCAGGTATACTACGAAGAATTGCGTGGATCGGTAGGAAATACCATTCCGGAACAATATGGGGCGGGGTTGGCATCGGATTAGCAGGTATATAATTGTCGGGATGCCCCAACACATTCGGAGCATACAACAGTAACATTGCAGAAAAGATCGAAAAAGCTACCCAACCAACTAGATCCTTTACATAAAAATAGGGGTAAGAAGCCAATTTATCCATATCTGAATTTAAACCCAAGGGATTATTTGATCCATATTGATGCAATGCGGCAAGATGAAGAAGACTGACGCCTACTAATAGAAATGGTAGTAAATGATGAAGACTAAAAAAACGATTTAAGGTTGCATTGTCAACGGAGAAACCCCCCCCAAAGCCAATTAACGATTGTATCTCCAACGATAGGTATTGCGCTCGCTAAGCTTGTAATTACAGTTGCTCCCCAAAAGCTCATCTGACCCCAAGGTGGTACGTATCCTATAAACGCTGTAACAATCATAAAAAGTAATATTACAACTCCGAGACACCGAACAAATTCCCTAGGACTGCTAAAACTCGAATGATATATACCACGAAACAGATGCAGGTGAACCACAATGAGAAACATACTTGCCCCATTCGCATGCATATAACGGAGCAACCAGCCCCCTTCCACATCTCTCATAACGTGTTCTACGCTGTTGAAAGCGAGATCCACATGAGGTGTGTAATGCATCGCTAAAAAAACGCCTGTCACTATCTGAATAACTAAACAAAGTCCAGCTAACGGACCGAACCCCCACCAATAACTAAGATTGCTCGGGGTGGGATAATCTATCAAATGCTTATTAAGTGTTGAGAAGAAAGGTTGTTTAAGAATCGAAAATCGTTGGTTCCCAAACACGCAAAAGACGCTTCTGTTAGTGTTGCTGAAAGCTCTAAACTCTCTAACTCTCTTGTATCTCCGGGGGGGTGGGACTGAACGAGAAGAAAAAGAGCATATGCGCTTGGAATTTCATTGTTGTTTGAAATTGTGTCTGCGGCCCCTGTATATACAACACCTCTTAGGGATCCCAGGAGAACCATTTCTTTCTCTAGTAGCAAGAGCATGCATATCTATCTCATTCAGATCCCGTACCGTTTTATAGAATGGCAGAGTGGGCACAGGGTTTACCTGCATTCGTAAATGGGGAGGGAAGGGGAAAGTGAGCTATTCTAGAAATCTCTCCCTCGATTACCAGGATGCTACTATAGTATAGTATAACTGTTCATCTGTTGTCTTTCTCTCTAGTTATATGTTTTACGGAGCCGAGGAACTACTCTATTCTCTTTGCCAAGCTGCGCCACCCAAGGTTTCGTTGGGGTTACCAAAAGTCTCTCTCTTGTTTCTTATTGGTTTTGAAAAGTACAATGTGTATCGGAAAGGCAACACCAGTCTCAAATAGCGGAGCGTATGATGCCATTCTGGGGCTCGTTCTCACTTCGGATTTAAGCAGAGCGCCAGGACCAGTATCTCTTTTGTCTTCTGGTAACGCGGAAGAAAACGCACCTATAGTAGTGTTCATACCCTCTCTTCCACTCTAGAAACGAGACAACTCTGAAAGCGCAGCTAGTATTGTTGGTCTTTTCTATAGTAGAAAGGCTTCCGGAGATAGTAAACTCTTGATTACGTACTTTCCCGCGGCGAGAATCGGGTGTCTTTGGAATACGTGCTTGTTTCTGGCTTCACTGGAACGACAGCTCTGAAATCAACTCTATAGTAGAGAGACTCTTATACAAACTCTATGTAGAGAGACTCTCCCGTAAGAGAAACCCTTTGAGAGCTCCCCGCCAGCACAATTTGGATACTATGCTATAAGCTGGCCCCACGTGTCATACAGTCTATCGGTTACTCTCCTCTAAAAGAGAAAGCACCCTTGCTGTTTAAGTATACTCTATCGATCTATCAAGAGCTAGGTTATGTACGGAGCCTCTGAACACCCTCTCTCCTTTGCTTATAGAGTTTATCATCCAGCTTTAACAACTTTTGAAAACTACTGGTGGGCCGGCCGGCACTAATCAATAAAATAGGACAGTTCCGTTCTCGCAAGAGAAGACACCTTTCTCTTCTGTCTTAGCAGCTCTATAGAAACCCTTAACCCTAACTCTCCAACTCCAAACCATATTCTTACTACACATGAAGAAAAGAAGCACTCTGTCTCTCTTGTACCTTTCGCTGCTCTCTTTAAAGACACTAATAAGGTATATTCTGTCTTTCAGTCTTATTTATAGTCCGGAGTGCGCGTAGTGTGTTTCCCTAAGAGTTCAGTGAACGCGTCTCTCTTTCCGATATCGGTAGTCAAGTGCTCTCTTCTCTTACATAAGGTGGTCCGGGTACCCGCACATTTGGTGTTTCTCTCTGATTCTTAATATGCTTGTTGGAGTGTTTCTCTTGAACGCATAATTGAATCGACTCGCGTGAAGCCGGTACCGAATCGGAGTGTGCTCTCTTGCTTGACAGACTGAAAGACAGAGAGTACTCTCAGCGGAGAGATCTTGTACAGTACACTTTAGAGTACAGAGTCTTGTCTGCTCTCTAGAGTAGTCTACTTCGAGCAGAGTGTAACGCATATGAGACCCCGTGGCTTGCATGGCACCTTTCGGGGGCACCTAATAAGTCTTGTTCCGAACAGACACAATACAGCACAAAAGCGCATAGCGAATAGCAGTAGTTCTCTCTCGATTCGAGACTGGTAGTTCTGAGCTCCGGTGTATGTTGGTATTGTCCGGTCGGCTTGCTGGGGTACGCTGGGTTGGAAAGACTCGGGTAAGCACCCATTCCAGAGTACGAATACACTCGGAGAGCTCCACCAACGCCTATGAACTGCACATAAAGACTTAAAGACAGACTGAAAGCGTACGGGAATGTCTTATGCGGGTATTCGCAGAAACAAGTAAGACAGCAACCGGGGGCCGGCCAGACTCTCTGCTCTCTCCAAAGAGTCCCGAACAAGTCACAGTAACAGTAAAACCATATCCCGGCCTGTATGATGCTATTGATACCATAAGCGAAGTAACAAATAGACAATCTGCTATGGCTACTGAAAGACTGAAAGCACACCGGAAGTAACACTGGGTATACGACTCATAGTCGATAAGAAGTGCTTGCTCTTCGGAAAGATTGGTTTCTATCCCCCGGGCTTGGACCATGTCTCCCGAACACTCTCAGTACATATGGCGCCAGACTCCCACGTATCGAGGTCGGAATGGTTTCGGGTGTGTGCACGTCTAACCGAGTGCCCGGGCATTGAGAGATGCTTGAATGCTTCCGGTAGGTAGCACTGGCAGTATTGGTGTAACCAATATCAATAAGTGTATCCCGGGGCCCGGATGAGTTGGGTTCAGAGACGCACCAAGTGCTTGTTTGGAAGATGGTTGCATTGCCAGCAAGCAATATCGACAGATTGCAAGAGATATGGTTCGAGTTATGCTTATAGCACTCTCACTCTCTTGTCATCAATCCAGTTAAACAAGTAACTCTTCCGGGAATGTCATCTTTGCAGTCGGACCCAGAGAAGAACCCTATCCTTCCTGTCTTTTCCTTTCCCCGTAGGTGTTTTGGAAAGCTCATGTGTGTTGAATGTACATTCAATGAGGTCTTGACTTGAGAACTGTTTGCTAGCCTGCTGGACCGAAAGTGAGCTTTGGAAAAGAGAGTGCTTTCTCTTACAGATGTCTCGTGACTTCCCCTATAAGACAGAGTGATTACGCGTGCCGAACGATACCGCGCTGTTTCACGATTGCTTCTGGTCTAGAGGTATGGAAGATCCAGCGTTTTCCCGTCTTACTTACCTATGTTGGGTTTGAGAGCCGTGTGATGGGCAACCTTCAAGCACGGTTCGGAGAGCGCAGCAACAATAGAGCTGTTAGTCCCTAAATCAAGCAATACAGCAGCTGCTTCTGGTCTCGACTCTATTTATTATTATGGTACATCCGTGTATAAAGATGTAAATCTGAGAGCTTATGTCGGTTCGATACGTCCACCTACAAGAGTAACCTTTGGCTTTCGTATCGGTAGGTGTATCCTTTTACATTGTACAAAAAGCACTTTCATGCATATCTATATTCCCCGTCGACCTGGACTGAAACGACGCGCGAAATCCAGCACTCTCTTGGGATATCCGGAAAGTAGGGATCTCGGGTTGCGGCAGCATTCAACAAGCGACGCTAAAGAAGCACGACACGAAGTGATAGGGGGTTGGAAAAGGCTCGACGAAAAACGGGATACGCAAAAGGACGGGATGTCTATACATACATACAATACAAGAAAGAAGCATATGTCTAAACAACAGATACGCGGCAGCATCCACAAAAAGAAATCCGCTGGGAGCATCGCCTGTATGCTCGAAAAAGACCACAACTTACGCAGCAAAACACAGTTATTCAAATGCTTTTTACCTGCTAACACTGTCGGAAAAACGAGTGTAGTACTACCAAGCCTCCCTTCGGTGCGCCCCTCCTTGAATTATATGGTTATGCAATACTTTTTTCATACAAATAAGACAATGAATTTCGAGCCTATCTGCGTTCTCAAGCATTTCGTGGCGGAACTCTCCCCTATGGGTTTGTATAAAACGGCAAGCACCCAAGAAAAGAGAATACGTGCTCGCATCGCGTCTTTAGTAGACAGCTCTGTCTTCAACAACAAGTGTTTGGCCGAAGCCAACAAAGAAAGGTTTCGCTACTGTCACATTATGAGCTGGGCGAATGCTCTTTGCTTCGCGGTAACTACACACACCAAAATCCAACTCTTTCCATTCTTCGGTTCTACCTTTTTCTTTTTCAGAGGGGTTGAAAACCGAACCGTGCTTGAGGATGCCCGGGAAGAACTCTGTAGTCTTTTACTGAGAAATTTGGGGGAAAATTAAAAAAAGGAAAAATTTTTTTTTAGAGAAAGGAACACAAAGGGAGAACGAGCAAAAACAGAGTACTCTCTATGAGCCAAAAACAGAGTTCTCTTGGAACGCTACTGATCGATCCCCTCTATAGTGTGTTTTAGGGGTTAGGGGGAAGTAGGACCTGAAACCGCGACCAAAAGGAGTTGGGGTAGGGAATTAACGTGAAAAAAAGGTTAAAAAACTAAAAGCCAAATGCTCTACCAACTGAGCTATACACCCAAAGACGTCTAAAAAAGGAGATTCTTGTAGTCGGGGTATCTATATTCTATAGTATACGGGGCTTCTCTTGGCCGGATTGAAAACAGAATCGGAAACATAGCAGTCTAAACAAAAGAAATAAGATTCAGCATGAGTTAAGAATACTCTATTTGATAAAGCAGTAAGAGTAGAGTTCGGTGGTTTCGTGTTTCCACTCTCTTAATATTAAAAGAAAAAGCGATACTAAAGGGTTACGCTCCGGGCCCAGACACAATGTTTATAAAGAAGAGTCGTCCATAAGGTGCTATCTTCTCTGTTAAATCACATAATAAAGAGGGGAGGTGCTTCGGTGCTTTACTTAAGGTATTGGTTTGCCGTTCCGGTCTTTCACTCTCTAGAAGTTGTCCAACTCTCATGCCTGTAAAAAGAACCCATTACTGCCGTTTTTGCCGGTACGAATATCTATATTTGAAGTTTCGGCCGATCAGAGCTCCAAAGTTCGAGCTGCAGTGGGTGCCT
>CM042084.1:527979-552259 GCA_023512835.1 Taxillus chinensis | reverse complement strand
GTTCACACAATGAGACGTACTCCACGGAGGTAAAAGGTATTATTAGCCAAACCAAGCCTAATCCACTATTATCAATAATGAATAAACGACGTCAAAACCCTCTATTAGAGGGGATAAACCCAAGATTTGATTCAACTACAAATGAAAAGGCTAATAACTTTAGGTTTGAGTTGATTATTTAGTTGATTTCGACACCTTGAATGGATGAATCGAACAACAAAGAAATTTTTCGGAAGATTCAAAGAAACAAGTTGTACGTGGTTCGCCCAAGGTGACAAACCCTTGGAGGTGACCTATTTTATACATCGAGTCTATTATATGATAGCAATAAGGAATACAAGAGGTTACAACCTCCGCGAAAATGTATAAACCATAGTTTTTCTCAATTACAAAAAAGGCTAGTGTCTTCCCGTTAGGCTTGGCTATATAATTAATTTCCAACGTCTCGAATGGATTGATAAAAACAATTAAAGTTATTAAAGGTTAAAAAGACATATGTTATATGTTATTCACATGAATGGAATGTAATTCTGGTAGTAAGGTGTTACCCAAGTGATCTAATCCACAATTATGACTAAGGAATAAACAAGGCTAAAACCCTATATAAATGGATGAGTCTAGTATATGTTTCATTTACAAATAAAAAGGATTGCTACCTTAAGGTATTGTTTTCTATTTATTTAATATTTGGTGTTTCGAAAGGATCGATCAAAAGCAAAAAGTGATGTTTATTAATGGTTAAAAGATCACATTTTGTGAGGAGTTCACACAAGAGGATGTACTCCCAATCCTAAGGTGTTACCTACACGGTCTCTAATCCCTATTTGTTAATAATGGATAAACAAGGTTAAAACCATTCTTAAAATGGATGAACCTCCTGTTTGTTTCAATTGCAAATGAAGGGCTAGTAACTTTAGGGTTTGGATTGGTTATTCAGTCGATTTCGACTCTTTAAATCGATGAATCAAAGCTGTAGAGAGTAATTTTCATGAAAGATTAAGAGGATACAAGTCGCACGTTATTAGCCTGGGGTGATGTACTCTACGGATGTGGTATTTCCTACACCGAGTCTACGCTCCACTAGTAGTATTTAGGAATACAAGAGGTCACGACCTCCATCAAAATAGATGAATTCGTTATTTATTTCAATTACAAGTAAAAGGTAGTATCTTGAGTAGGGTTGTGCAATTTAATTAATTTCCAACATATCGAATCGATCGATTAAAAAAACAAGTAATGATCGTTAAAGGTGAAACAAACACATATTGTACATGGTTCACACAATGACACATTATCCTGAGTAGTGAGGTATTTCCCACGTGAAGTGTAATCCACTATTTTGACTCGGGAATAAACGTGGTATAAACTTGTATAAGAAACGATGAACCGTATGTGTCGGTTTCAAATGAAAAGCTAGCATCCTGAAGTTAGAGAGGCCTTGCTTAATTAATTTTTGAGTGTCTCGAACGGATCAATCAAAAACCAAAACTAATGTTCACTAAAGGTTAAAAGGACACATGTTGTTACGTAGTTCACCCAATGAGACGTACTCTCTACGAGAGGTAAGGTATTATTACGCACACCAAGTCTAATCCACTATTATCAATAATGAATAAACGACGTCAAAACCTCTATTAGAGGGGATGAACTCCAAGATTTGATTCAACTACAAATGAAAAGACTAATAACTTTAGGTTTGAGTTGATTATTTAGTTGATTTACGACTTAATGGATGAATCAACAATGAATGTAGTTTTCCCGAAAGATTCAGGAAACAAGTTTTATGTGGTTCGCCCAATGTGACAACCCTTTGGAGGTGACCTATTTTATACATCGAGTCGATTGTATCATAGCAATAACGAATACAAGAGGTTACAACCTCCACAAAATTGTATAAATCCACGTTTTCTCTCAATTACAAATAAAAAGGCTAGCCTTTTACGTTAGGCTTGGCTATATAATTAATTTCTAACATCTTGAATGGATTATTAAAAACAACTAAAGTTATTAAAAGTTAAAAAGACATATGTTATACGTTATTCACATAGGGGAATGTAATTCACGGTAATAAGGTGTTACCCATGATAGTCTAATCCATAATTGTGGCCTAAGGAATAACGAGGCTAAAACCTCTATGAGAGTGGATGAAGCTAGGATATGTTTCATTTACAAGTAAAAAAGGTTACTACCTTAAGGTATTGTTTTGCTATTTATTTAATATTTGGTGTTTGAAAGGATCGATCAAAAGCAAAAAGTGTTGTTTATTAATGGTTAAAAGATCACATTTTGTGAGTGGTTCACACAAGAGGATGTCTCCACAGTACTAAGGTGTTACACGTCGGTCTCTAATCTTAATTGTTATTAATAGATAAACAAGGTTAAAACCATTGTTAAAATGGATGAACCTCGAATGTTCCAAACGGCAAGCTTTATCATAGCAAATACGATGAACCTCGTATTTGTTTCAATTACAAATGAAAGGGCTACTTCTGATGTGCAGGATTTCGTTCCTCCCAACGATTGGGTTTGGATTCGGAGGTCCCCCATTCTCCCCCGATGGGCTGGCTTCTCCCCGTCCTGATTGGAACACGTTTTCCTCCCCTTTGGTTGATGCGGTTGCCTCTTTGTTAAAAGGCCTAAGACGAATTTGAAACGTAAAGAGAGTCCTTGAAATGGAAGGGGTTGTTGCCTCCCCTTGTCACTCCCACCGATCTCTATGATAAAGCTTGGTGCTTGGAACATTCGGGGTCTCAATGATCTGTCAAACAAGCCGAGGTTCGTCGCTTAGTGCAGGTCCATGCTTTCTCTGTATTGCCTTAATTGAGACTAAGGTTCGTTCGCCTTCCAGACTCCCGGTTCTTGCTTCCTTAATGCGTGGTACGGAAATGCGTTGACAATTTTGATTGTCATCCTGCGGGTCGTCTTTGGCTTTGGTGGGATCCTCTTCAATTAGATTTTACCCGCCTCTCTTCCCATGCTCGGTTCTCCATCTCTCCATCTCACTAGTTGAGGTTCTCGGAATTTTGCTTAACTATTGCGTATGGGTATAACACGGTGGAGGGGCAGCCACCTTTGGCATTCTCTTCTGGTCTTGCTCGTGCTTCTCCTTCCTTGCCTTGGATGGTGATGGGGGACTTTAATGCTCTCCGGTTTCGCTCCGACCGCAGTGGTGGCTCTCGGAATGGCCGGACTCCATGCATGCGTTTAATGAGGCACTTCATCAAAGTAGATAAATTCGTTATTTATTTCAATTACAAATAAAAGGCTAGAATCTTCAGACTAGGGTTGGCAATTTAATTAATTTCCAACGTATCGAATCGATCGATTAAAAAACAAGTAATGATCGTTAAAGGTGAAACAAACACATATTGTACATGGTTCACACAATGGCATATAATCCATAGTAGTGAGGTGTTTCCCACGCGAAGTGTAATCCACTATCTTGACTAATGAATAAACGAGGTATAAACCTCTATAGGAAATGATGAACCGTTATGTGTCGAGTTTCAAATAAAAAGCTAGCATCCCCTGAAGTTAGGGTATGCTACTTAATTAATTTCTAGTGTCTCGAATGGATCAATCGAAAACAAAAAGTAATGTTCGCTAAAGGTCAAAAGGACACATGTTGTACGTAGTTCACACAATGAGACGTACTCCAGTAGAAGGTATTATTACCCACACCAAGTCTAATCCACTATTATCAATAATGAATAAACGACGTTAAAACCTCTATTAGACGGGATGAACCCAAGATTTGATTCAACTACAAACGAAAAGGCTAGTAACTTTAGGTTTGAGTTGATTATTTAGTTGATTTACGACAAGCGAATGGATGAATCGAACAACAGAAAGAAATTTTCTCGAAAGATTCAAAGGAAACAAGTTGTCGTGGTTAAGCCCAATGTGACAACCCTTTGGAAGTGACCTATTTTATACATCGAGCCTATTATATCATAGCAATATGGAATACAAGAGGTTACAACCTCCGCCAAAATGTATAAATCCACTTTTTGTCTCAATTACAAATAAAAAGGCCAGTGTCTTCACGTTAGGCTTGGCTATATAATTAATTTCTAACGTCTCGAATGGATTGATAAAAACAACTAAAGTTATTAAAAGTTAAAAAGACATATGTTATACTTTATTCACATAGGGGAATGTAATTCACGGTAGTAAGGTGTTACCCAAGTGAGTCTAATCCACAATTATGACTAGGGAATAAACGAGGCTAAAACCGCTATTAGAGTGGATGAACCTAGGATATGTTTCATTTACAAATAAAAAGATTACTACCTTAAGGTATTGTTTTGCTATTTATTTAATATTTGGTGTTTCGAAAGGATCGATCAAAAGCAAAAAGTGAGGTTTATTAGTGGTTAAAAGAACACCGTCGTGAGTGGTTCACGGAAGAGGATGTACCAAAATAGTAAGGTGCTACTCACTTGTCTCTAATCCCTAATTGTTAATAATGGATAAACAAGGTTAAAGCCAGCATTAAAATGGATGAACCTCGTATTTGTTTCAATTGCAAATGAAAGGGCTAGTAACTTTAGGTTTGGATTGGTTATTCGGTCGATTTCGACTCTTTAAATCGACGAATCAAAGGCGTAAAGAGTAATTTTCATGAAAGATTAAGAGGATACAAGTCGTACGTTATTCGCCATGGTGATGTACTCTACGGAGGTGTGGTATTTCCTATACTTAGTCTGCTCCACTAGTAGTAGTAAGGAATACAAGAGGTCACGACCTCCATCAAACTAGATAAATTAGTTATTTATTTCAATTACAAATAAAAGGCTAGAATCTTGGACTAGGGTTGGCAATTTAATTAATTTCCAACATATCGAATCGATCGATTAAAAAACAAGTAATGATCGTTAAAGGTGAAACAAACACATATTGTACATGGTTCACACAATGGCATATAATCCATAGTAATGAGGTGTTTCACACGCGAAGTGTAATCCACTATCTTGACTAATGAATAAACGAGGTATAAACCTCTATAGGAAATGATGAACCGTTATGTGGGGGTTTCGAATAAAAAGCTAGCATCCTGAAGTTAGGGTATGCTACTTAATTAATTTCTAGTGTCTCAAATGGATCAATCGAAAACAAAAAGTAATGTTCGCTAAAGTTCAAAAGGACACATGTTGTACGTAGTTCACACAATGAGACGACTCCACAGACGTAGGGTATTATTACCCACACCAAGTCTAATCCACTATTATCAATAATGAATAAACGACGTTAAAACCTCCATTATACTGGGATGAACCCAAGATTTGATTAACTACAAACGAAAAGGCTAGTAACTTTAGGTTTGAGTTGATTATTTAGTTGATTTTCGACAAGCCGAATGGAAGAATCGAACGTCGAAAGAAATTTTCTCGAAAGATTCAAAGGAAACAAGTTGTACGTGGTTCGCCCAATGTGACAAACCCTTTGGAGGTGACCTATTTTATACATTGAGCCTATTATATCGTAGCAATATGGAATACAGAGGTTAAAACCTCCGTGAAAATGTATAAATCCACTTTTTGTCTCAATTACGGGATAAAAGGCTAGTGTCTTCACGTTAGGCTTGACTATATAACTAATTTCTAACGTCTCGAATGGATTGACAAAAACAACTAAAGTTATTAAAAGTTAAAAAGACATATGTTATACTTTATTCACATAGGGGAATGTAATTCACGGTAGTAAGGTGTTACCCAAGCGAGTCTAATCCACAATTATGACTAAGGAATAAACGAGGCTAAAACCTCTATTAGAGTGGATGAACCTAGGATATGTTTCATTTACAAATAAAAGAATACTACCTTAAGGTATTGTTTTGCTATTTATTTAATATTTGGTGTTTCGAAAGGATCGATCAAAACAAAAAGTGAGGTTTATTAGTGGTTAAAAGAAGCGATAACGTGCATTTTATGCCGTTATTCTAGTGTTTATTTAGGATGTTTAAGAGCATGATTAGAGCCTTATTGCTTCATATATCATATATATTTGCTCTAACCCTAGGAAGATGCTAGTTGCAAATACATGCGTTTTTAAGTTGTTTTGGCGGATTTTGGACCTCACTTTTGACATAGTAGATGACCTCAAACAATTTGCGTGCAAGAACAAAAGTTGCTTAGAATGATGGCCTCTACCCTTACGGAAATTTCAGAGCATTTGGAGCTAATTTGGTTGCACGTGAATTCACCCATATCACGTGCAAGCATATTTTTGCCTCTCGAGGCCTCTACATGATGCAAGGAAGCTTGGGGAGAAGTTTGAGCTGATTTGGAGGTGCACGTGAATTCACCATATCACGTGCAAATTGGCGTGCGAGAGATATTTTTGGACCGATCCAATCGTTTTTCCATGCGATCATTTGTTCTGAAGGCCCAAGTCCAAATTGTGGATGGAAGATAGAGTTTTTAATGTTTCGAGTGTTACTTATCAAAACTACGTCGTTTTGATAAGTGGGCTAGGTTACGCGCCTCGAGGCCCATCCAACCTCTATAAATACAGCATCCACGCCCTGCTATGCTATGCCAACCCCCCTACACGTTTTAAAAAGAGAGAGAGAGAGAGGCTCCACGACTTGGAGGTGCTCCTTGACCTAGGAGAGCCGGCCGTCGCAGCGCCGTCGCGATTTTGGAGCCTGGATTTGAAGCTTTGTTGTGCGCGTGATCAAGAAGATGTTGAGCTTTTCTGCTTTGTGTTTGCTTGTAATCATGCGTGAGTAGTTCTTATAATCTAGGGGAGCAATGTAGCCCCCTTGTTGCTTTCTTTGTGTTTATGAATATTGGGTTTGGATGATTGAAGTTTTGCATGTTTTATGAATCTGTTCTTAAGCTCTATCTTTGGATGTACACCTTGGTATTCTTAGCCCTAGTCCGGGGCGGATTGAGATTCATAACTTATTTGTAATTGGTGTGATCATTATCCTTTTGCAAGTATGATTTATTGGCTTTGCATGTTTGTGTGTTTAGATGACCATTACGGCATACAACTCTTAAAAGGACCTCAATGACCATTTGTTGTCCTTGGCTTATGTTTAGCATGTTTTCAATCGGACAATCCTAATACCATGAACCGGTAGAGATAACATAGGGAGGTGAAATTGTGACCCTAGATGCTTTTAATCCTTGAAACTTAATCCTAAAATCAGTTTACTTTCTTTGTTTATTAAGAAAACCAAATAAAAATTAGATCTTTAGTTTAAAAAAAGAAAACTTTTGCCAAGACATTTTATAGAACAAGAGTAATTGGGTGATTTGATTTGAGAACTAGAAACTAGGCTAATCCCTGTGGGTTCGACCCCTTTCTTGCTGCTATTCTTTTAGTGCAAACTTAGGGAATTTATTATCTTGAAGAGAGATTTAACGACATTAGCTAGCTCTTTTAGAGAGGCTAAAAATCTTGTCGTCAAATTGGCGCCGTTCTTGGGATTCAACGGTTAACTAGTTTTTAAAATCAACATTGAGTGAAATTGTTTGAATTACGATCTTGGTATTTTATTTTGTCTTTTATTTTTGTTATTTTGTGTTCTTTATTTGTTTATTTTGCATTGTTCGGGCTGCTTGGGTGTGTTCTTGTTGTTTTACGAGGAACATACATCAAGGATTCCTAGTTGTGCATGCAAAGAGAGGAGGATATACAATTTACGGGGAACCTGAAAGGTTGTTCGAGCTCGTCGTAGAGCGGCTAGGGAAGCGACACGTAGGCGGAAGAAGCATTACAAGGCTTGGAGCAATCCGTAGGCGATCGATGGCGGATCTCGGGACTGATGGTGGTGCACCGCAAGGAGGGGCCAATTACAATGGCCAATATCCAGAAGAAGAGGGTAATAGGTTTATGCCCAGAACCTTCTTAGATTATGCAAGGCCGATGATGTCAGACCATTATTGCGGGATTCAGCGGACAAGAGTCCAAGCAAATAGCTTTGGTGCAGCCGGCGTTGATCAACATGGTGAGCAACAACGCGTTTGGAGGAACAGCCGTGGACGATCCACACCAGCATTTGATGAGGTTACCACCAGGTGTGTGACACCATCAAGATCAACAACGTGTCGGAGGAGGCCATAAAGCTAAGGCTTTTCCCTTTCTCTTTAAGGGATAGAGCTCTTGGCTGGTTCAACGATCTGCCCAACGAGTTCAATCAACACTTGGGAGGAGATGCGGACCAAGTTCATGTCAAAGTACTTCCCTCCTTCCAAGGTGATCCGGCTAAGAGGAGAGATTAGCGAGGTTCGGGCAAGATGAGATGGAGACTCTTCATGAAGCTTGGGAGCGTTTCAAAGACTTAGTGAGAAGATGCCCTGATCATGGAAGGCCCCGGTGGATTCAAATTGAATCTTTACACGAGGTCTTGGTCCCATTCACGAGACAAGGTGAATGCAGTACTCTGGAGGATGTTTGATGAATCTAGAGCCCGATGCGCGGCGGAGCTCTTGGAGAGGCTGTCATTAGGCGATTGGCGGTGGTCTAATGTGCGTACTTCAAAGCCAGGAGAAGATAGCTTCGGTTGAAAATTCTTCCAATGATGTGCAAGCACGAGATTCAAGCTTTAGTGAAAGGCATGGAAGTATTGGCTCTTAAAGTTGAAGGATCACAAGCTTTACCGGTAGTTGAGCGGGGCTGGAGTGTAGGTGAAGAAGCAAATTATGTTGGAGGAAAGGGCTTGTACCGAAACGGCAATTTTATCCTCAGCAACAACAACAAGGGTACAACCGAGAATCGGCGGCTCTCGGCCTTTTCAGAGAAATCAGAACCAAGGGGGAGATACCTCATTTCGGTACAAATATGTGCCTCCGGGGATGAAGCAAAATCCGTATACTGCTTGATAATTACTTACAGCCACCTCCTGGATTCGCGCGAAACGACCTCGGCCTCCGCGACAAGAGAAGAGCATATCGGAATGTGGATGAGCCGGCCAGAAGAGATGGGTGATTCGGAGGAAAGGGTAGTACAGTATGGAATCTTCATTTAAGAGTATGGAGAAGTTACTTGTGAGCATGGCACGAGAATCTTAATCAAGGGGTGTCCACCAACACTTTTCCAAGTGACCTTGAGGTGAACCCCAAGGAGAGTTGCAAGGCTATCACTCTAAGGAGCGGGAAGACCTGAATGAAGGCTGAAGGCCTAAGAAGAAGGCAATTCCGGAAGAACGAAGCGAGTCCCTTGGAAGGCGATGACCAAGGAAAATCGAGATAAAGGCGAAGAAAGAGTGCAAGAGAAGAAGGACAAGCGCTCAGTCAAGACGAGAATATCTGAAGAACAGAAGCAAGAGCTCGGGCCTACTATGCCATTTCCTCGGAGGGGCGAGGAACCAAGAGGGTTGAAGAAGAGTATGAGCGCTTCTACGAGTTTGTTCAAGAAGCTTGAGATTAACATTCCATTTGTGGAAGTTTTGGAGCGAGATGCCTAGGTACGAGAAAATACATCAAAGATTTTGTGACAAAGAAGAGGAAATATGGGGATCATGAGACGGTGGCGAGTCACTAACGAGGTGGCGGTGTTGTTCAACGAGTTTGCCCATCAAGCATAAAGATCCGGGCAGCTTTAATCTCCCTTGTGTGATTGGCAATGCACCGCGACGGCGGGCCCTATGTGATTTAGGGGCCGGCATCAATTTGATTTCCTTTGCTTTGTACAAGCGACTTGGGCTTAAGGGCATGAAGCCCACCTCCATATCATTGCGGTTTGTGACCGGTCCCCTGGAAGGCTGAAGGGATAATTGAAGATGTGCTAGTTAAAGTGGGCTCCTTCATATTTCCGCGGATTTTGTTGTTTTGGAGATGGAAGAAGATAGAGGAGTTAAGTTACTCCTTGGAAGACCGTTTCTCGAACGGGTTGTGCATTGATTGATGTTGCTCAAGGGCGGCTAACTGCGAGAATTAATGAGGAGACCTTAGTCTTCCACATGGGGAAGGCTTTGCAAGGTCAAGAGGAGGAGGATTGCCTTTGGGTTGAAGACCTTGAGGAATTGGTGGAAGCTACTTGCGAGAAGAAATTACCACCACCAATGATGGAGCCCTTGACTTATAGAAGCTCAACAAGATGAAGAGATGTACTTGCAGGTGAGGAAAATGAGCAAATTACAAACTCTTTGGAGCAAGCTGAGGAGGAAAAAGAAGATGACATGCCTCCAGCTCCAGGCGAAGGAGCTGCTGGACACCTAAGGTATGAATTTCTAGACTCTACAAATCAATTCCTGTCATTGTTGCTTCTAATTTGAATGATGTGGAGTGTACTCAATTGTTAGAAGTCCTTAGGAAACACAAAAAGGCCCTAGGATGGAACATTGAAGACATTAGGGGTATTAGTCCAGGGATTTGCATGCATAAGATTTTAATGAATGATGATTTTAAACCCTTCTTTGAAAGACAAAGAAGATTAAACCCTGCCATGAAAGAAGTTGTTAGAAAAGAAATTTTAAAATGGAAAAATGCGGGTATAATTTATGCTATTTCCGATAGTGAGTGGGTGAGTCCATTGCATGTTGTGCCCAAGAAAGGGGGCATGTTGTGATTAAGAATGAGAAAAATGAATTGATCCCGTCTCGCTACTTGTGACGGGGTGGAGAGTGTGTGTTGACTATAGGAAGGCTGAACAAGGCCACTAGGAAGGATCATTTTCCTCTTCCTTTCATTGACCAAATGTTGGATAGGTTAGGTGGCTATAGTCACTCTTGCTTTTTAGATGGCTATTCCGGGTATAATCGGATCATGGTTAAGCCCGGGGACCAAGAAAAGACCACCTTCACGTGCCCTTTTGGCACATTTGCATTTAGGAGAATGCCATTTGGGCTTTGTAATGCCCCCTGCCACCTTTCAAAGGTGTATGATGGCTATTTTTCGGGGTTTGGTTGAGGAGATCATGGAGGTCTTCATGGATGACTTCTCGGTGTTTGGTTCCTCCTACCAACGGTCTTGGAAAATCTAGATGTGGTCTTAGAGAGATGTGAGGAGAAGGAACTAGTCCTAAATTGGGAGAAATGCCATTTCATGGTAACGAGGGGATAGTTCTAGGGCACAAGGTGTACGCACATGGTTTGGAGGTAGACAAGGCAAAAATCTCCACTATTGAGACTACTGCCACCTCCAACTAATGAAAAAAGGAGTGAGAAGTTTCCTTGGCCATCTTTGGCTTTTATAGGAGATTCATTAAGGACTTCTCAAAAATTGCAAAACCCATGAGTAGGTTGTTAGAAAAAGACACGAGCTTTGAGTTTAATGCGGATTGCTTAGAAGCTTTCAACATCCTAAAGGGTAAGTTAGTCCTTTTGTTATAGTCACACTGTTGGGCTCAACCTTTTGAGCTAATGTGTGATGCGAGTGATTATCTTTGTGGGGGTAGTCTTAGGGCAAAGGCGAGAAAAGGTGTTTAGGGTCATTTACTATGCTAGTAAGACCTTAGATGATGCTCAACGAACTATACCACCTGGAAAGAGTTCTTGTTGTGGTTTATGGGCTCCGACAAGTTTAGACCCTACCTTTTGGGGTCTAAAGTCATTGTTTATGCTTGATCATCTTTGCATTGAAATATTTGTTTGCTAAAAAAAGAAGCTAAGCCACGCTTGATTAGATGGGTTCTCCTCTTACGGGAATTTGACCTTGAAATTAGAGACACAAAGGGAGCCCTAAATTCCGTGGCTGATCACCTCTCCGTGTGGAGAATGCACCTAAGTCTCTACCCATTGTAGATGACTTTCCCGATGAGAAGTTGTTTGAGGTGCATCATCTTCCTTGGTTTCTCGACATAGCAAATTATTTAGCCAACTGGGTTCATACCCAAACGGTTAGACTACCACCAGAGAAAGAAATTGGTAGTGGATGCTAGGAAATACATTTGGGAAGACCCAATTCTTTATAGGGGGTGTCAGGACCAAATCATTAGAAAGTGTGTCCTTGAGGAGGAAGTAGATGACATAATACGTCATTGTCATGCATCACATTATGGGGGCCACTTTGGGGTGCAAAGAACGTGGCTAAGATCATGCGGTGTGGCTTTTATTGGCCTCACATGGTGAAAGACACCTATGTCCACATCAAAAAGTGTGATAGATGTCAGAGGGTAGGTGGTCTATCTAGGAAAAATGAGATGCCCTTACCTGGAATTCTTCCGGTTGAAATTTTTGACATTTGGGGGATTGACTTCATGGGGCCATTCCCCCAATTCGATGGGTATTCATACATTTTGCTTCTTTGTGGATTATGTGTCTAAGTGGGTAGAAGCTATTCCTACTAGAGTGAATGATGCTAGGGTTGTGACTCACTTCCTTACTAGGAACATCTTTAGCCGTTTTGGGACACCAAGGGCTATAATCGGTGATGAGGGTAGTCATTTACGCAACAAATTGTTTGACAAATTGTTGAACAAGTATGGTGTCACTCATAGGAAGTCTTTAGCTTACCACCCACAAGCTAATGGACAAGCGAAGTGTCCAACGGGGAGATTAAGGCCATTTTAAGAGAAAGCTGTTGGAGCCAATAGGAAAGATTGGTCTCAAGGCTTGATGAAGCCTTATGGGCATATAGGACAGCTTACAAAACTCCCATTGGGATGTCACCTTACCGTATTCTATATGGTAAGGCATGTCACTTACTGTGGAACTAGAACACAAGGCTCATTGGGCCTTGAAGAAGTTAAATTTCAACCCACAAGAGATCAAGGAGCTTAGGATGACCCAATTAATTGAGTTAGATGAGCTTAGGTTGGATGCCTATGATAGTGCTAAATTTTACAAAAGAAAGAACTAAGGAAATGGCATGATAGGCAACTCAACAATGAACCTTTAACCTTAGGGCAGAAAGTTCTTCTATTTAACACAAGGTTGAGGTTATTTCCTGGCAAATTAAGGTCCAAGTGGATGGGACCTTTTGTGATAGTTGATAAGAAGCCATATGGGAGCTTTGAGCTCCAAGTTGTAGATGGCAAGAAATTTTGGGTGAATGGCAATAGGTGAAACCATACTTTGATTCAACTCGAGAGGAGATAGTTGATTCCCTCTCTTTCACCATTGCATGATCATCTCCGAAAGTCTAGCTACGAGACTTTAAATAAAGCCTGGTTGGGAGGCAACCCAATGTTTATTGCTGTGTTTTATTTTATGTTATTTTCTCTTATTTGTTTTCTTAATAAATTTGTTTGCAAGCTAACCATTGTGCAGGAGACTTTGTTCCTTTCTTAGCTAACCATTTGCGGGATGAGCAAATTTTTGGGTCCTAAACTTGTGGAATTGTTTTTAAAGTCAAAGTCAAGGAGCAAGGAGCAAGTGAAGCCCAAAAGTGCTTGAAGATGGGCTCAAACAATTCACGTGCAAGACTTAAAGATGGTCCGTAATGCATAAGCAACTCGGTGGAGAAATTTGGGCCAGTTTGGGCCGAACGTGAATTTGAACGTGAATTGCCCAATTCACGTGCACCTCCTTTTGGCTGTAACTTTCCGGAATGGTAGATAAAGACCATGTGAATCACGTTTACTCTTGCACGTGAATTGCTATCCTGTCATACGGAGGCCCAAAAATGCAAAATACCGATTTTAGCCCTCCTAGAAGCTTCCCACAATTCACGTGCAGAAGGGAGTATTGCTTGCCGGCTCGGTGGGGACCCACCACCAAAGTTTGGGACGATTCGACCTGCACGCCAATTCGGCCAATTCACGTGCGAGAGGGTATTTTGGTCGGAACACTGCGAAAAGTTAGGGGCACGTGTATCACGCCAATTGGAGCCTCTTTCCTTACGCACGCTATATAAAGGAGGCCATCTTCAAAGGCTTCCACACCAAAATCACTCCGGGGGATCTTTGCTTGCTACTACATGATGGCTATTACGCAAGGGAGAGAAACTTGGGAAGTGCGCGGCGAGACGTCGGTTGACTTTGTGGCTCAGGTGCGACGAATGGTGGCCAATGTCATCTACTATTACAGTGTGCCAAACCAGGGGTAAGTGTTTTTCCTACTCCTTCTTTTATGCCATGCGGACATAGCATATTTTAAGTGTGGTGTATGGGGAGTGACTTGAGCCACTTGCTTGTCTTTTATGTTGTGATTGCATGTTTTAATTCTAAAAAAAAAAAAAAATGTTTTTAGTTGAATGATTGTTTGAGTTGTTTGCTTGAATGATTTGTTTGTGGAGACATGGATATTAAGTATGCAATTTTGGCTTAAAATTTAATTTTTATGCCACATTAGTATCATGTTGTGATAAGGGTGTTAAAGTAGTTAAAATGTGCTCTGAATTGGTTTGATCATGTCTTTATCTGTTGAATGATATCACCATGTTTTTGGAGCTGAGTTTTGAATATTATGTGAGCATGAAATGCTATGATAGACCTAAGTAACCCTTAAAGTTGAGTGAAAAAGAAATGAAAAATGAGAACGACTTCTTTTTAGCCCTTGAGTGACATTTATGGTTTGTGGGTAATAGTCGGATTTGATACTCTTCTTGCATTCAACATTGGTTATTTAATGGTAGGAGTCAAGTAAGCATGTGATTACTTATTAGTGCTCGGTGTTTGGTGTGTTTAGTTAGGATGCAAGACCTCTAAGTCATTGTATTTGTCTTTGCATTCTTTTCTTTATTTTGTGATATTATTGGAAAAGGTTTGTGATATAGAATGTGAAAAAGCCATCACTTAATTGGAAAATGGGATGTGAGACATCAATGATTTTTTTGTCTCTCCTTATGTAGCAAAATGGCAAGGGGTTTGCATTAGAAAAATCGAGTCTTATTTATGTGTTATGTGAGTAAAATAAAAAAAAAAAGAGTGAATAATCCATCAAGGGAGAGCATAAAATGCAACCTTGTAAGATTATTACTAAAAAAAAAAAAAAAAGAAAAAAAAGATTAGAATAAAAGCCACAACGGCTTGATGTTTATGTGTGATTGTTTAGATTTGTAGCCACATTGGCTGAATTATGTTTTGTTTTGAGAGTGTTGAGCTCAATTCTTTAGCTCATGATTTTGTTTTATCGGTTATTAAAATGGAGTGTGAGGTTATTGAGTTTAGATTAGAGTGTGAGTTCAAGTAAAGTAGAATAGAGAGTGTGTTTTCTTTGATGAGCACAATAGGGAACTCTCATGATTGCTTGGCAAGTACTTAATCAATAGGCGATGGCGAGTGTAGAGATAGAGTTTTCCATCCATTGTTCATTGATAGGTATTGGGGCTTGAGAATTACTATATTTGAGTGAGGTTGCTTATCCTTGGTAAGAACTTAAAGGGGAAACTAGGTCTATTTTATCATGGATTGCTTGCTCATATACGAAATTTAAGTGGTGATATTGCATGGTTGTTGGACTAAGGATATGGACATGAATGAACTAAGTTATGACTCATTTTGATGCCTAAATTCCCATTTCATCATGATAGAGTTGCATGCTTAGGAAACCATGATTCTCCTTGATTGTTATTTTATTTTTCTTCCGTTTGATTTGCGTGTTTATTTTATTTTTGCATGCTTGTATGTTTTTGCTTGAGGACAAGCAATGGTTCAAGTGTGGTGTATTTGATAACGTGCATTTTATGCCGTTATTCTAGTGTTTATTTAGGATGTTTAAGAGCATGATTAGAGCCTTATTGCTTCATATATCATATATATTTGCTCTAACCCCTAGGAAGATGCTAGTTGCAAATACATGCGTTTTTAAGCTGTTTTGGCAGGTTTTGGACCTCACTTTTGACATAGTAGATGACCTCAAACAATTGGCGTGCAAGAACAAAAGTTGCTTAGAATGATGGCCTCTACCTACCACAGAAATTTCAGAGCATTTGGAGCTAATTTGGAGTTGCACGTGAATTCACCCATATCACGTGCAAGCATATTTTTGCCTCTCAGGCCTCTACATGATGCAAGGAAGCTTGGGGAGAAGTTTGGCTGATTTGGAGGTGCACGTGAATTCACCATATCACGTGCAAATTGGCGTGCGAGAGATATTTTTGGACCGATCCAATCGTTTTTCCATGCTTGATCATTTGTTCTGAAGGCCCAAGTCCAAATTGTGGATGGAAGATAGAGTTTTTAATGTTTCGAGTGTTACTTATCAAAACTACGTCGTTTTGATAGATGGGCTAGGTTACACACCTCAAGGCCCGTCCGACCTCTATAAATCCGAGCATCCACGCCCTCTGCTAGCTATGCCAAACCCCCTACACGTTTTAGAGAGAGAGAGAGAGGCTCCACGACTTGGAGGTGCTCCTTGACCTAGGAGGAAGCGGCCGTCGCGGCCGTCGCGGATTTTGGAGCCTGGATTTGAAGCTTTGTTGTGCGCGTGATCAAGAAGATGTTGAGCTTTTACGCTTTGTGTTTGCTTGTAATCATGCGTGAGTAGTTCTTATAATCTAGGGGGCGATGTAGCCCCCTTGTTGCTTTCTTTGTGTTTATGAATATTGGGTTTGGATGATTGAAGTTTTGCATGTTTTATGAATCCGTTCCTAATCTCTATCTTTGGATGTACACCTTGGTATTCTTAGCCCTAGTGCGGGGCGATTGAGGTTCATAACTTATTTGTGATTGGTGTGATCATTATCCTTTTGCAAGTATGATTTATTGGCTTTGCATGTTTGTGTGTTTAGATGACCATTACGGCATACGACTCTTAAAAGGACCTCAATGACCATTTGTTGTCCTTGGCTTATGTTTAGCATGTTTTCAATCGGACAACCCTAATACCATGAACCGGTAGAGATGACATAGGGAGGTGAAATTGTGACCCTAGATGCTTTTAATCCTTGAAACTTAACCCTAAAACCAGTTTACTTTCTTTGTTTATTAAGAAAACCAAATAAAAATTAGATCTTTAGTTTAAAAAAAAAACTTTTGCCAAGACATTTTATAGAACAAGAGTAATTGGGTGATTTGATTTGAGAACTAGGGAACTAGGCCAATCCTGTGGGTTTCGACCCCTTTGCTACTTATTCTTTTTAGTGCAAACTTAGGGAATTTATTATCTTGAAGAGATTAACGACATTAGCTAGCTCTTTTAGAGAGGCTAAAAATCTTGACTGTCAAAGAACACACAGTCCAATGTATTCACAGAATGTATGCGAGTGAGTGGTTAGGCTAAATTAGATGGATCTAGCTATTAAGGTTCTTTTTACTTTTATTCCATCCCTCTCTCTAATCCCCCTAGTTGTTAATAATGGATAAACAAGGTTAAAGCCTTTATTAAAATGGATGAACCTCGTATTTGTTTCAATTGCAAATGAAAGGGCTAGTAACTTTAGGTTTGGATTGGTTATTCGGTCGATTTCGAGCTCTTTAAATCGACGAATCAAAGCTTGTAAGGAGTAATTTTCATGAAAGATTAAGGATACAAGTAGTACGTTATTCAGCCGGGGTGATGTACTTCTGGAGGTGTGGTATTTCCTATATTGGGTCTGCTCCACTAGTAGTAGTAAGGAATACAAAGAGGTCACGACCTCCATTAAAGTAGATAAATTAGTTATTTATTTCAAATTACAAATAAAAGGCTAGAATCTTGAGCTAGGGTTGGCAATTTAATTAATTTCCAACATATCGAAATAGATCGATTAAAAAACAAGTAGTGATCGTTAAAGGTGAAACAAACACATATTGTACATGGTTCACACAATGGCATATAATCCATAGTAGTGAGGGTGTTTCCCACGCGAAGTGTAATCCTTATCTTAACTAATGAGTAAACGAGGTATAAACCTCTATAGGAAATGATGAACCGTTGTATATCGATTTCAAATAAAAAGCTAGCATCCTGAAGTTAGGGTATGCTCTTAATTAATTTCTAGTGTCTCGAATGGATCAATCGAAAACAAAATGTAATGTTCACTAAAGGTCAAAAGGACACATGTTATACGTAGTTCACACAATGAGGCGTACTCCACAAGCGTAGGGTATTATTACCCACACCAAGTCTAATCCACTATTATCAATAATGAATAAACGGCGTTAAAACCTCTAAGGCGGGATGAACCCAAGATTTTGATTCAACTCGAAAAGGCTAGTAACTTTAGGTTTGAGTTGATTATTTAGTTGATTCCACGACAAGCCTTGAATGGATGAATCGAACAACGAAGAATTTTCTAGAAGATTCAGAAACAAGTTGTCCCCGTGGTTGGCAATGTGACAACCCTTTAGGTGACCTATTTTGTACACCGAACTTTATTATCATAGCAATATGGAATACAGAGAGGTTAAAACCTCCGCCAAAATGTATAAATCTTTTTTATCTCAATTACAAATAAAAAGGCTAGTGTCTTCACGTTAGGCTTGGCTATGTAATTAATTTCTAACGTCGGTGATGGATTGATAAAAACAACTAAAAAGTTGTTAAAAGTTAAAAAGACATATGTTATACTTTATTCACATGGAGAATGCTATGATTCACAGTAGTAGGTGTTACCCAAGACGGGTCTAATCCACAATTATGACTAAGGAATAACTGAGGCTAAAACCTCTATTAGAGTGGATGAACCCTAGGATATGTTTCATTTACAAATAAAAAACTACTACCTTAAGGTATTGTTTTGCTATTTATTTAATATTTGGTGTTTCGAAAGCCTTAGGTAAAAGCAAAAGGTAGGGTTTATTAGTGGTTAAAAAGAGACACGTCGTGAGTGGTTCACAGAAGAGGATGTGTACCCCATTAGTAAGGTGCTACCCTGCCTTGTCTCTAATCCCTAATTGTTAATAATGGATAAACAGGGTTAAAGCCCTTTGTTAAAATGGATGAACCTCGTGTTTATTTCAATTGCAAATGAAAGGGCTAGTAACTTTAGGTTTGGATTGGTTATTCAGTCGATTTTACGCCTCTTTAAATTGAATGAATCAAAGGCTAATAAGAGTAATTTTCATGAAAGATTAAGAGGATACAAGTCGTACGTTATTAGCGGGGGTGATGTACTCTACGGAGGTGTCGTGCTTCCTATCAACAATCTGCTCCACTAGTGATAGTAAAGGAATACAAGAGGTCACGACCTCACATCAAAGTAGATAGAGAATTAGTTATTATTTCAATTACAAATAAAAGGCTAGAATCTTGGACAGGAATTTGGCAATTTAATTAATTTCCAACATATCGAATCGATAGATTAAAAAACAAGTAGTGATCGTTAAGGTGAAACAAGCACAAGACATGGACATAGTTCACACAATGCTTTTCTAATCCATAGTAGTGAGGTGTTTCCCACGCGAAAGTGTAATCCACTATCTTGACTAATAGGCTAAGCAGAGGTACTGAGCCTCTGGGAAATGATGAACCGTTATGTATCGATTTAGATAAAAAGCTAGCATCCACGAGTTAGGGTATGCTACTTAATTAATTTCTAGTGTCTCAAATGTGGATCAATGAAAACAAAATGTAATGTTCGCTAAAGGTCAAAAGGACACATGTTGTACGTAGTTCACACAGCCAGAGGCCGTACTCCCACGGACGTAGGGATATTACCTACCCAAAGTCTAATCACTATTATCAATAATGAATAAGCAATAATTCAAAACCTCTATTAGGCAGGATAGACCTTAAGATTTGATTCAACTACCAATGAAAGACCCATTTAGTAACTTTAGGTTTGAGTTGATTATTTAGTTGATTCCCCGACAAACTTGAATGGATGGATACGAACAACGAAAGAAATTTTCACCGAAAGATTCCAAAAGAAACAAGTTGTGCGATGATTCGCTAATGTGCCACAACCCTTTGGAGGTGACCTATTTTATACATCCGAACCCTATTATATCATAGCAATATGGAATACAAGAGTTGAAACACTCCATCAAAATGTATAAATCACTTTTGTCTCAATTACAAACAAAAATGTATGTCTTCCGCGTTAGGCTTGGCTATATAATTAATTTCTAACGTCTCGAATGGATTGATAAAACAACTAAAGTTATTAAAAGTTAAAAAGACATATGTTATACTTTATTCACATAGGGAATGTAATTCCGCATTAATAGTGTTATTGGCGGAGTCTAATCACAATTATGACTAAGGAATAAGCGGCTAAAACAGCTATTGAAATTGGATAAACCTAGGATATGTTTCTTTGAAATAAAGGGGGATACCTTAAGGTATTGTTTTGCTATTTATTTAATATTTGGTGTTTAGAAAGAAGGATCGATCCCAAGCAAAAAGTGAGGTTTATTAGTGGTTAGACCACGTAGTGGTGGTTCCACGGAAGAGAAGTTACCTTTAGGTAGTAAGGTGCTACACCTTGTCTCTAATCCCTAATTGTTAATAATGGATAAACAAGGTTAAAACCCTTTGTTAAAATGGATGAACCTTAGTGTTGTTTCAGTACCAAATAAGGGGCTAGTAACTTTAGGTTTGGATTGGTTATTGATGGAGATTTTGACTCTTTAGTAGGGATCAAAGCTGTAAAAGAGTAATTTTCATGAAAGATTTAAAAGGGGATGCAAATTGATCGTTATTGGCCCAGGGTTGATGTACTCTCTTGGTGTGGTATTTCCTATCACAGTCTTGCTCACTAGTAGTAGTAAGGAATATTACAAGAGGTCCACGACCTCCATCAAAGTGAATAAATTAAGATTATTTATTTCAAATTACGAATAAAGGCTAGAATCTTCCGGAACTAGGGTTGGCAATTTAATTAATTTCCAACATATGAATCGATCGATTAAAACAAAGTAATGATCGTTAAAGGTGAAACAAACACATATTGTACATGGTTCACACAATGGCATATAATCCATAGTAGTGAGGTGTTTCCCCGCATTGATGTAATCCACTATCTTGACTAATGAATAAGGCGGTATAAACCTCTGAAATGATGAGCGGGTGTAATAATGAGTTTCAAATAAAAGCTAGCATCTGAAGTTGGGTATGCTACTTAATTAATTTCTAGTGTCTCGAATGGATCAATCGAAAACAAAAAGTAATGTTCGCTAAGGGTTCAAAAGGACACATCTTGTAAGTAGTTCACACAATAGGAGCATTACTCCTACGGGCGTGAGTATTATTACCCACACAGAGTCTAATCCACTATTATCAATAATGAATAAACGCGTTAAACCTCTATTGGTAGGGGATGAACCCAAGATTTGATTCAACTACAACTGAAAGAAGCTTAGTAACTTTAGGTTTGAGTTGATTATTTGGATTGATTGACAAACGAATGGATGAATCGAACAACGAAAGGAGTACTCGAAAGATTCAAAGGAAACAAGTTGTACGTGGTTAGGCTTTAATGTGACAACCCTTTGGGTAGCCTATTTTATACATCGAGCCTATTATATCATATATTATGGAATACAGAGGTTAAAACCTCATAAAATGTATAAATCCACTTTTTGTCTCAAATTACAAATAAAAAGGCTAAGTGTCTTTCACATTCAGGCTTGTATATGAGGTAATTTCTAACGTCCTCAGAATGGATTAGTAAGCTGTTAAAGTTCTTAAAAGTTAAAGGTACATATGTTATACTTTAATTCACATAGGGAATGTAATTCATTAGTAAGGTGTTATGACCAGAGTCTAATCCCACAAGTATGACTAAGGAATAAGCAGGGCTAAACCTCTATTAGAGTGGATGAACCTAGGATATGTTTTCATCACAAATAAAAAAGATACTACCTTAAGGTATTGTTTTATATTTATTTAATATTTGGTGTTTGGAAGGATCAGTCAAAAAAGCAAAAAGTGAGGTTTATTAGTGGTTAAAAGAACACTGTATTGAAATTGGTTCCGCAGGAAAGGATGTACCCCAGGTTGTGGGCCGATTTCCTGCCCTGTCTCTAATCCTAATTGTTAATAATGGATAAACAAGGTTAAAGCCTTGTTAAAATGGATGAACACCGTATTTGTTTCAATTGCAAATACAAAGGGCTAAGTAACTTTAGGTTTGGATTGGTTATTAGGTTAATTTACGACTCTTTAAATCAGCCGAATCAAAATTTGTAAAAGAGTAATTTTCCGCAAGAAGAATTAAGAAGGATACAAGTGCGTCGTTATTAAGCCAGGGTGATGTACTCACCCAGGTGTGGTATTTCCTATCACCGGTCTCCTCCACTAGTGAAGTAGTAAAGAATACAGAGGGTCACGACCTCCATCGAAAGTAGATAAATTCGTTATTTATTTCAATTACAAATAAAAGGCTAGAATCTTAGGACTAAGTTGGCAATTTAATTCATTTCCAACATGCTCGAATCGATCGATTAAAAAACAAGTAATGATCGTTAAAGGTGAAACAAACACATATTGTACATGGTTCACACAATGGCATATAATCCATAGTAGTGAGGTGTTTCCCATGAAAGTGTAATCCATCTTGACTAATGAATAAAAGCGGGAACATAAGCCTGCGCTAAGGAAATGATGGTAGATTGTAATGAGTTTCAAATAAAAAGCTAGCATCCACGAAGTTGAGGTATGCTACTTAATTAATTTCTGGTGTCTAAGATGGATCAATGAAAACAAAAAGTAATGTTAGCTAAAGGTTCAAAGGACACATCTTAATAAGTCAGTTCCACAATAAGGGCGTACTCCTGAGGCGTAGGTATTACCCCCCACACCAAGTCTGAAAATCCACTATTATCAATAATGAATAAGCGACATTAAAACCTCTATTAGATAAGGATGAACCCAAGATTTGATTCAACTACAACTAAAAAGGCTAGTAACTTTAGGTTTGAGTTGATTATTTAGTTGATTCGTCAAGCGAGATGGACAGATCGAACAACGAGAAAGAAATTTTATCGAAAGATTCAAAGGAAACAAGTTGTCGTGGTTAAGCCCAATGTGACAACCTTTAAGGTGACCTATTTTATACGCTCGAGCCTATTATATCATAGCAATATGGGAATACAAGAGTTTAAACCTCAGCCAAAATGTATAAATCCACTTTGTCTCAATTACAAATAAAAAGGCTAGTGTCTTCGGCGTTGAAGCAGCTATATAATTAATTTCCCGTCTGAATGGATTGAAGTAAAAACAACTAAGTTATTAAAAGTTAAAAAAGACATATATTTATACTTTATTCACATAAAGGGAATGTAATTCATGATGATAAGGTGTTACCGGTTAGAGTCTAATCCCACAATTATGACTAAGGAATAAAGCGAGGCTAAAACCTCTATTAGAGTGGATGAACTTAGGATATCATTCATTTACAAATAAAAAGAATACTACCTTAAGGTATTGTTTTGCTATTTATTTAATATTTGGTGTTTGAAAGGATCGATCAAAGCAAAAAAGTGAGGTTTATTAGTGGTTAAAGAACACGGGTAGAGCAGGTGGTTCACCAGAGAGGATGTACTTACGGTAAATGAGTCTTGCCTGATACTTTAGTCTCACAATCACAATTGTTAATAATGGATAAACAGGTTAAACGCTATTAAAACGGATTGAACCTGTATTTGTTTCAATTGCAAATGAAAGGGCTAGTAACTTTAGGTTTGGATTGGTTATTGAGTTCAATTTCGACTCTTTAAATGTTGAATCAAGGCATGGTAATTTCATGAAGAATTAAGAGGATACAAGTCGCTCGTTATTAAGCCAGGGTGATGTACTCACCAGGTGTGGTATTTCTACTCTTAGTCTCATCACTAATGGTAATGAGAATACAAAGTCGACCTCCATCAAAGAGTATAATTAGATTATTATTCAAAATTCTGACAAAAAGGCTAAGAATCTTAAGACTTAGGGTTTGTAATTTAATTAATTTCCAACATAGATAGATCAATTAAAAAACAAGTAATGATCGTTAAGGTGGAAACAAACACATATTGTACATGGTTCACACAATAATATAATCCATAGTAGTGAGGTGTTTCCCAGGAGTGTAATCCACCCATCTTATTAATGAATAAGCGAGGTATAAACCTCGCATAGGGGAAATGATAGTTTCGTTATGTGTCGGTTTTTCAAATCAAAAAGCTGTAGCATCACGAAGTTAGGGTATGCTCTTAATTAATTTCTAGTGTCTCGAATGGATCGATAAAACAAAAAGTAGCTCATTAGCTAAAGTTCAAAAGGACACAATCTTGTACGTAGTTCACACAATGAGACGTACTCCACGGACGTGGTATTACCCCCCAGATCCTAATCCACTATTATCAATAATGAATAAACGCGTTAAACCTCATTAGACGGGATGAACCAAGATTTGATTCAGCCTGGCCCCCAAAAGGCTAGCTAACTTTAGGTTTCGGTTGATTATTTGGTTGATTTAGTGTGGAATGGATGAATCGAACAATGAGAAAGAGAGATTTTCTCAAGAAAGATTCAAGGAAACAAGTTATACGTGATTCACTTAATGACAACCCTTTGGAAGTGACCTATTTATACATC
>CM042084.1:460908-527479 GCA_023512835.1 Taxillus chinensis | reverse complement strand
TTTTATATTCAGGGAGACAAAATCATATATTTATTAAGTCTAAACATGCCTTATTACATAAAACTCCTCATTACAATATCTCCCCACCGGGGTTAAGCAAAGCTCACACATAAACAATCAACTCAAATAATAATAAATAAAGCCACAAAACAATCGCCTTCAACTTGGGTGTTCCCGCCTAACGCCTTTAGGTCCCCTCAGAGAAAAACCAAATACGTGAGGAGGGGCAAGTTAACCACACTCGCTAGTGAACATGTCTCCCAACCCATCCCATGCTCCTAAAGATCTACATGCCATGTGTACAAGTGCAAGTTTGTCGTGATAATTATTTCAACAAATGTAATAGCTAGCTTCACAAGAAGTACAATTATTTCCACAAATACACAAAGTTAGGCATTACGAATAAATTCTGGTTCCACAATTTACCGGGTTTCCAAGAGCAGTCCCGGCATCCACACGACCGGGTTCCAAGTAAGAATAGTCCCGGCTTCCATAAACAAGCCGGTTTCACAAAATAGTCCCGGTTTCCACGGGGACTGGTTTCACGAAACAGTCCCAAAGCTTCCACAGCCGCTAGGTTTCACAAAACATAGTGTAATACATCGCTACTCATGTGCATAAAACCAAACACTTAGTAGGTACACATTCACCAATGCACAACCCAGCCCACTCGTGCATTAAAACCAAACACTTAGCAAGCACACATTCACCAACTCACAATTTAGCCCACCGGTGCATATTATCAAACACATACTCGCATTTTTCACATAAACATATTCACACACATGCATTTTATCAACATTTAACACGACCGCTCCACCCAACGTCGTAATCACACCAAAACGCCAATAAAGGCCAACATTCATATAAATGAGGTCACACCCATATGAATTTACATATAATTATTATAACAAATGTACCCATAAAAACTCAGAATCATCTACACAGCTCTAACCCCGGACAAAGCCAGGAAAGACATAACCCCTACCTCAACAAATTCCTCCACGCCTAAATTCTCCACGCCAAATGCCGTCGCCCCACCGGAAACACTCACCGCAAAGAACCACGACCACTCGTAAGCTTTCCTTCCTCTCTCTCTCTCTCTCTCTCTCTCTCTCTCTCTCTCTCTCTCATAGTGAGGTCGAAGAGAACCCTAACCTAAAACAAGGAGCCTTCACCCTTTTATATGTATTAACTCAAACCCTAAAACGACGTAGTTTTGATTAAATGAATGCCGGCATCAAAACGACGAGTTTCGATGACACTACAACCCCACACCACACAGACAGCACTCATAATTTCACCAAGGTCCTTTAGCAAAAGAGGATCGTAACAACAAAACAAGTGGTAATCGTATACGTACGTGAGAAAGGCCTTCACGGGCACCTACAAATGCTCTAGAATTTCACCACAGTCTTGGAACAACATCGGGAAGGCTCTACGCAAAAATCTCACGCGCACGTGAAAAGCCATTCTCACGTGCATTCTCACGGCACTCCTATTGGGCTCAAACCTTGCCTCTTGCTTGCTTATCAACATACAAGATGATTTAGCCAAAGTGCGTGGAAAGAAAACTCCCTAAAACCCAACAATTTCCACCAAAAAGGCAAAATCGAGACTAACTCCTCACATCCCAAAATACGGGTCATTACAACGTGTGGCATGTTTTTGTGTTCTCAACGGTTTGTCTTACACCTAGACACAAATGAGACGACTACTTTGGAGCGCGAAGAGATAAGTTAAAGTAAATAGCTTCTTCTTAATCCATTGTAAGCTTCCTTACTCCGTGTTAATGAAGCTGGATCCTTACTCCGTATCATTGGTCATGCATTCGTGTTAGTTAGGTACAAGAATCCTTATTTCGTGTCGGGCCGCTTTCCAATTCGGTATTTAACGAGAAGTCCGAAGAGCTTTCTCGTACCGCCGCTTTCTTACTCCGCACGAGTCGTGTCAATCAAACCTATAATTTGGATGATGTTGTTAAAAACCCTATGTAATTTTGATTTGAGATGTTTCATGTTTATTCTAAGCTTGCAGATAAAACCCTAAATTGGACTTTACACTGGGAGCAAAGCTAAGGACAGTGATATATAATCCTAATCCGGATTATCATGAGTGTCGCCAAACACTTGGTAAATAACCAAGTCTTCATCCGGAGTAAGGACCCTTCGTGCGTACTAATCACTTGACAAAATGACTAAGGAATCCGTATCTTTATTCTTAATTGGACTAAGTCAATTTACAGGAATGAGAATCCGAGTTTACAACTCTTACGGAGTAAGAGAGATTTATCGCAAAAGAAAGAAATTAAGTCTTTCACTCACTGCCTAAAGAAAAGAAATACGGACTAAAGGAATCCCGAGTCTTCATTCGGAAAGTGGAGTAAGAACGATCCAGGGCGGAGTAAGGACAACTAATGCGGAGTGGGGTTAAAATCAACCATTAATTAAGCGGAGTAAGTGACGTTATTGATACCGAGTGTTTATCCGGACCTTTCACTCAAGCAGTAAGGAACTCGCGGAGGTGGGAGTCACGACGCGGAATAAGGATTCCATATATCTACTTCATGCCGGAAAAGCGAAGTCACCGACACGAGCAGTGGATTTCAGGACTTCATTTACACTATAAGCAAATAACCGACATCGAAGCAAGGATCCGAGCTGGGCTGATACGGAGTGTATGAAATTTACACCGGACTAAGAAGCATGCTATTTCAACCTATCCATACCGCATTTATGCTATCACTGTCCCGATGTAAGATAAACTCATTCAAGACCTAAACTGTCTCTACACGTGGAATACTCCTGAGTACGTGACGCAGCCCCAAAATGCAATCGGAATCGGCCGAAGTAATTCAATACACTTACGCCTAATATTTCGAGCTCCACATCCGTAGCGCTTATAAAGATAAGAGTTTTCCCGAGAAGAACTTAATGCTTACACAAAGGTTTAAAATACAAGCTCCAAGATGTATCTCTAGGACGCTCATATATATAAAGTAATGTATATCTCTAAAGATGTGTATGCCACACATACATTGTGCTAACCAACGCGAGTACATGTGTGCAAAACAGAGATAATCTAAATTTTAGTTGTGTGAGTAACTTGTAAAGAGAGTAACCAAGGTAATCACTATATCATTGTTGTGCTTTTTGTTGTAATTATCTTTAGATAATAAAACAAAATACTTACTATCTCGGTTATCGCACCTAATATTTCTTTTAACCGGTAATTAAGTGTTATGCCCGAGTAAGAAAAGAATTTAATAGAGCCTATTCATCCCTCTAGGCTCCTAGTGGACCAACAAGTGGTATCTGCAGCCTGCTCTACCTCGCTTTCAAAGTGTAGATCCCTCTCTCTCTCTCTCTCTCTCTCTCTCTCTCTCTCTCTCTCTCTCTCTCTCTCTCTCTCTCTCTCTCTCTCTCTCTCTTTTCTGCGGCCGAAGAAAGGAAGATGTTATTCAACACCCGCCCTAACTCGGAGGAGCTCAAGAGCCCATTCCTAATCGGGGTTGTGCCAGTGTTAGTGTTGATCCACCACAACCTCGCCGCGTCAAGCCTCAACCACGGAGGCCGGGTTACACTCGAGCAAACCGCTCAAAGTTCACACCGTAGCTTTTCCCGCTGGAACGCTCGTATGAAGATGTTCATGACATGTCATGATCATCTAATGTGGCCATGTCTTCATCGTATTTCCTTATTCCTATGACCACCTGAGAAAATGGAGTGCAAGACCAAAGATATTGGACCACAAATGATTTAAAGAGTCTCGGCAATATGCCAAGAAAAGCGCTCTACCCTATGTGACATCATCTTGATTCCGAAGCCTTCACTATGGTCCAGGGCTGCACAACAACAAAGTCGTTTGGGACAAATTGACTATCCTATATGAAGTGGAGTCAATCCTCGTATTTAACGTTATCCGTCTCTCGTAGCGCATTTCGAGAGCTTCAATCATAAACCTCGCAAATCCCTAGTGTCACGACCCGAGCAAACGTGGTGTCAAGCAATGTTTCTTAAGGGCACGATTCAGGGAATGGATTCAAGCATGAAGGAGAGGGGTTGGTCGTCATAGGGATGGGTGCTAGCCGAGGTTCCGAGTGGGTCATGAGGGAGAACGGATTGAACCCCTTCGGAGTTCGGACGTGCTGACCCGGCTGAACGCGGAGCACGCCGTCAGTCGAGGACTCGACGTCGAAGAAGGGATTTGGCCATCCTTACACAAACCGGTCGGAACCCGGAGCCGTTCTCCCGCGAGCCTGGCCGGGCAGGCGAAACTGGGCCCACGTGGCGCTTCAACCCTTGAGTGCCAAACTTACCGGACCGTGGACAGAGAAGCCAAGGCCGACCGGGTCGAGAGGCGCCAGAAACCCGACCCCGCGGACAAGTGGTATCGGAGCGAACCGGCCCGTATCCCGGCGACTCGCCGAAAGACCCCTCGCGAGTGGGGCCACGATCCTGCGTTGAGCTCACAGATTGAGTCGACCGATAAGGACTATGACGCCTTGCGTCCATGTGAGTTGGAGTATCCTGGAGCGTGATACGTAGTGGGCGCGTGGAGTACGAAGGAGCGCGTCTGGAGCGATCTTGGAAGCCTCCTGATCCTTGGTCACTGGCGAGTGGGCGAGCATCTCTGCAAAGGTGTCGCGAACTCGCGGTGGTGCCGATGTCCAAGCCGCGACATCGGGCGAGTGGGTGCGCGCCGAGGTAACGATGCCATCGCCCCGGGGAAAAATGATGAATGGATAAACGCAACGAGGACGTTGCAGGATTGGGTGGAGGAGAATGTCACGACCCGAGCAACAGGGGCGTCGGCGGGACGTTGGGGGTGCTGGCACGATTCAGAACGCATTCGCGCTAACGAAAGGAGAGGGGTCGTCGCGTAGATGGTGCGCAATGAGAAGGTTCCAGTGCTTCAGGAGGAGAACGGATGGAACCCTTCCGGAGTTCGTACGTGCCGACCCGGTCGAATGCGGGAGCACCGCCACAATGGAGGACTCGACGTCGGGGGCTAGGCGGATTCGCCATCCTTACACAACCGGCCCTGAACCTGAGTCAAGCTCACGAGCCCACATGTGGCGAAACTAGCCTACGTGCGCTTCAACCCTCAGTGCAAACTTACCGGACCGTGGATGGGGAGAAGCTAAGTGCCGTAATGGGTCGAGAGGCGCAGAAACCCGACCTCGCAGCGATGGCATCGTTACCTCACGCTTCCCACTCGCCCAATGTCAACAGCCTTGACATCGGTCGGGCAGTCAGCAACACCTTACCAAGACGCCGCCCCACTCGCCCAATGTCCAAAGGATGTAGGAGGCTTCCAAGATCGCCTCCGACGCGCTCCCTTCGTACTCCCTTGCCCAACTCTCGTATCACACTCTAGGATACCCAACTCTACGACGCAAGGCGTGCAAGACACCACACGGGGTCGACCCACCCCCGCGAGCTCCCACCTCGGGGATCACGCTACTCCGCGAGAGTGCTCTCCATGAAGTTCGTGGATACGGGCCGGTTCCGGCTCGATACCACTTGTCACGGGGTCGGTTTTCTGCGTTTCTCAACCCATTACGGCACTTAGCTTCTATCCACGATCCGCTAAGTTTAGCCTTTAAGGGTCGAAGCGCACGACCGGTGTTTCGCCTCGCCACTCGGCTCATCAGAGAACGCCCAGCTTCCCACCGCCAGGTAAGGATGGCCAAATCCCTCTTCAACGCCAAGTCCTCGACTAGCGGCGTGCTCCCCGCATTCAACCGGGTCGGCACGTTCCGGGTCTCGAAGGTTCCATCCGTTCTCCTCCACGAACCGCCCGGAACCTTCCCGCTTCGCACCATCTACGCCCAACCAACCCCTCTCTTACGAAGACGAATCCATTCCCGAATCGTGCCACTAAGAAACGCCCCGCCGGCACCACGCTCTCGGGTCGTGACACTAGAGAGTATCTATCGCGATTCGGCAAGCTCATTCTCTGACCCGAAACCGGCCAATGAGCATTATACCCGCCAAATAAACGACAAGTTTCTTTCGCTCCGGGCCGATCGCCACACTCCAAACAACTCCGCATGCAATCCAAAGCATTAACCGGCACTACGCCCTTGAAGAACTATAGCTGGAGAGCTACTTAAATCACGAAGTCAAGTTTAAAGACACTGACCGAGATGAGAAATAGATGGAAAGAAAAAGGGGGTAGCTTTCAAACAATCAAAATCCGAGCATACTAAGTGAGGATGATACGGAAGAGTCGTGTAACTCGACTCGTACATGGAAGAAGTTAGCCAGCCCTTCCGGTTAAATCCTTCACACGATTTCGAGAAAAGCATAAAAGGATTCGAAGAGGCTCTTCCTCATCCTCTAGAAAAAGGAGCGGTCGGAGTCGACTTCCCAAGACCGGCCTTCAACCGTGGGAAACCCTGTCACCGGGCCAAGGACTCGTAGATCCAAATCCAAGACGGCCGAGAGGATTTACAAGGTCGCTTCTCCTCGACGCTCCATCTCGTATAACAAGAAGAACAAGCAGGGAAGGCGTTCATGAAATACGTCAATGGCTCCCAAGAAGAGGAGGAATCTGCGGACGATGAGTCAACTCCTAAACCGAATGTCTGGCCTCACTGCAACACCGAGGTACCTTCGATCTTCGAGCTCACGTGAGTAAATTAGAATCTCTTATTACTAAACGTGATCACGAAGCACGAGAGACTAATAATTACTCAAATGTACAAAGATATGGAAAAGTCGAACAAACGTCTTGAAATTACTCGTTGCTGCACTTGAAAAGGATATAATCGACTTCAGTGGGTAAAGAAGTGCCTGGCATCGTGATTTAAGAGTCGAGAATAATTTGCTTAATACCAATCTTAATGGCCTAACTAAAATCTCAAGAGACTTCGAAAATGAACTTGAAAAGGAAAAGGAAATAAATCAGAAGTGGCTTAAAACTGAGGAAATGCTTCTACGTTCGTAAATGTATCCCGACAATATCCGGAAATAAAACTCGTCTAGGGTTCCGAATCAACCGCCAACGCACAAGCTACCGGAGTGCCCTCCGGACTTCATTCCAAAACTAACCAACTTGTATCCTATTAAGACATCTAAAAACCGTTGGACGGTTTTGTTTCAGGTGGCACCATAGTCTACGATCATGGAAGAAAGGCTGGCATCGTTATCCCAAAGCAAGAAAGACCCGTACTAAAAGACGTAAGGGAAGGCAATGCTAGCTAAAGCCGAAACCCAGCATCTTAAACAAAGCGAAAGGCTAAGGTCGACGCATCTGTGGCCAAGAGCCGCGGGCCAATTGCTCGGGCAGAGGATTGTGCCATGTGGAACACAAAGTAGAAAAACTATTAAACTTAAGAAACCTCGTATCCCCCGTTGTAACCCCCACACCATAATGTCCGTTCGATCCGTGCAAACAAAGGGGCCACTATCATTATGAGTGTCGGAGTCTTCGGGATAACCGGGTTACGTAATCAAATTACATCAATAAAAAATCAATTTATCAAAAAGGGTTCTTCAGTAAAACAAAATCCAAAACTATATGATTTCAACATGACGTCTCTTCCATTATAATCGCGACAACACCAATGCAATTGCCATCCGCAACAATCCCGTTATACACCTAGCACTAATGTCACGCCCGGATTTCCAACCCGAGGAGACCGAACGTGGACCCTCCCTTACCCGAGTTTGGATAAAGAGGTTAGAATACAACATACACTTCACATTTTATATTCAGAGACAAAATCATATATTTATTAAGTTCAAACATTACAAACGTGTCCAAACATGCTTTTATTACATTAAACTCCTCATTACGATATCTCCCCCACCGGGGTTAGAAAGCTCACACAAAAACAACAAAACTCAAATAACAATAAGCAAGCCACAAGCAAGTCTTCCACCTTGGTGTTCCAACTCGACACACGAGGTCCCCGTAAAGAAAACAACACAGTAGAGGGGTGGCAACCAACGGCTCAGTAGGGATCATGTCTCTCAACCCATCCCATGCTCCCAGCATCTACATGCCATGTGTACAAGTGCGGTGTGATAATTATTTAAAGCAGATATCAACAAGCCATATCATCAAATACGGTCATTTCCACGGCCACGAGCTACCACATGAACAGTCCAGGGCCTCCCACCCACCGAGTTCCAAGAGCAGCCCCGGCTTCCATAGCCACCGGGTTCCAAGATCAGTCCCGAGCTTCCACTGACCACCGGTTTCACAAAATAGTCCCGGGCTTCCACCGCCACCGGGTTCACAAAACAGTCCGGGCTTCCACGGCCATCGGGTTTCACAAAACATAGTTCACATAGCCATTCGGGCATAAAACCAAACAGCATGCACACACACAAACTCACAAATCCACCCATACGGCATATTATCAAACACGTCTTATGCATATTCACAACAGACATATTCACAGGCATTTTATCGAACATTTAACATGCCTGCCCACCCAACGTCGAATCACCAAGACGCCATTGAAGGCCAACATTCATATAAGGAGGTCACACCTATACAAATTTACATATAAATAATATAACAATAATAATTATATCCAACGAGTTCATTCACCATGGGGTCTAACCCCGGATTAGGTATAAGAAGACAAACCCCTACCTCAACAGATTCCTTCACGCCTTAGCCTCCACGCCAACGCTGTCCGCCCACGGAACCACCACCGCAAACAACCACGACCGCGAAACTCTTCTTCCTTCTCTCTCTCTCTCTCTCTCTCTCTCTCTCTCTCTCTCTCTCTCTCTCTCTCTCTCTTCTCTGGCGATTTGGCTGAAGGCGTGAAAAAGGGAACCGAAACCTAAAACAAGGATCCTTCACCTCTTTATATGAACACCTCCACACCCCAAAACGACGTCGTTTTGATTAAATGAATGCATCAAAACAACGTAGTTTTGATCACGACTACAACCTTTTTGCAACCACACGGGACAAAACACTCATAATTTCATCATGGTCCTTTAGCAAAAGAGTATCGAACAACAAAAGCAAGGTAGTGGAGTCAGACGTGAAAGGCCTTTTCACGGCACTTCCAAATGCTCTATAAATTTTGCCATGCCCTGGAACAACATCAGAAAAGCCCCAAGCAAAATCTCACTGCACGTGAAAGCCATTCTCACGTGCATTCTCACCAGCACTCCCTATTGGGCTTAAACTTTGCCTCTGCCATTATCAACATACAAGATGATTTAGCCAAAGTGTGTGGGGAAATAAAACTCCCTAAAACCCAACAATTTCCACCCAAAAGGCAAAACTAAGCCTAACTCCTCACATCCCAAAATACGGGTCATTACATCCTCTCCCCCTTAAGACTTTTTGTTCTCGAAAGAAAACAACATGCAAGGAAAACAAACACGACAAGCCACAACACCCCAATGGGTCATACACCGCACATTGTACCATAGCTCATAACACAGTGCCACCCACAGTCCATAACCACACGCATCGCAATCCATGGAAACACATCATGTCACAAATACCCATCCTAGCTTACATTTCATTAACACATTCAATATAAATAAAAGTCAAAAGTGAAGGAAATATTAAATATACCAGCCAACAGCCACCCCTCCCTTAAGAGTGTACTCCCATTCCCAAGTCTCCTCCTCAATGCCACGGTCGTTGCCACAAGCGAACCCAAGGAATAGACGACCCCTTGAAGTTTCTCCGTCGATCTCCCCAAGATATGGATAAGGGCCTCAACAATGAACATGTCATCCCCAATGTCCAAAGTCCTCCAATCTATCACATGAGTGGGGGTCGGGATGATACTTCCAAGACTCGGGACACATGGAACACATTGTGCACCCGACCAATCGCGTTAGCAATGCTAACCGGTAAGCCAAAGCCCCACACGAGTTATAAACTCAAAAGGACCAATGAACCGGGGGAGAGTTTGGAACCTCTCCAGCGCCGATGTCCACGTCGTGGAGAGACACGGAGAAACACATGATCTCCCACAGAAAACTCCAAAGGTCGCCGGCCGTTGATCTACATAAGATTCCTATCGACTGGGTGATAACAAAGATGGCAGAATCAACTTAACCTTTCTCAATAGCCTCTTGAACCAACCTGTGGTCCTAATAGTTGTCTCCCCACTTCGGTCCAACATAAAGGTGATCGACATGGCCGCCCATACAATGCCTCGAAGGAGCCATCCCAATGGACGCCTAATAATTGTTGTAGAAGGCGAACTCCACCCAAGGAAGGTGAGTTGCCCACGAACCCCCAAAATCAGACACAAGCTCTCAACATGTCCTCCGTGGTCCGATTCGTCCTCTCGGTCCCGACCGTCGGTCTCAGGGTGAAAGGTTGTACTCGTTGCTTTGTCCCCATAGCCTCTACAAGCACACTTGAAAACAAGAAGTAAACCTCGAATTCTGTCGAGACACAATTGATGATGGCACCCCGTACAGTCTCACCACCTCGTTCACATACAAGCGACTTAAGGCCCCGATGGAATCTCGTCACGGGACAGCAAGAAAATGGACCGACTTAGTCGACCGGTCCACAATCACCTATATCATGTCCTTCCGCCCGTCGGTGGGTGGAAGTCCAATTATAAAGTCCATCATTATGTGGTCCCACTTCCATATTGGCAATGTACGTAACATGCCTACCGGCCTCTCGGTACTCAGCCTTCACTTGTTGACAAGTGAGGCACCTCAAAAAAAAAAGCTACATCACGTTTGCATCCCAGTCCAAAAATGTTCCCAAAGTGCATGATACATCTTCATCCCCCCGGATGCACGGCAAGCCTAGACTAATGAAACTCCCGCATCACCCTCATCCCGGAGAGAAGAAGCCACTACTAGCCGCCCCACGAAAAGACAAATCATGCTCGGGACCCTCCTGCCTAGTCCCCGGATAGCTCACCAGCCTCAATACGGGCACGGAGAACCTCACACTCAATGTCACTTAATCCGTCCCCGCACGCGCCGGTGCCAACTCGCACAACAACCAAAGGACTGGGACTATCCCACCATCACGAACAAAGGCTGTGACTACAACATTGCCAATTGCTCCATCGACTTCCACTCTCTCACGGCCACCTCAGCTTTCCCTTTTCGTCAACGCGTCGCCCACTAACATTACCCTTGCCCGGGGTATAGGCAAGAGTAAAGTAAAAGGTCTGCCACCACTTCACCCGTCTCCCCGCCGCCTCAAATTCAAGTCCTTCTAAGTAAATATGTCCCGAAGGCTCTTGTGATCGAAACCTATGAATGTCTCCCCCAAAAGGTAATGTTGCCAAGTTTTCAAGGCCAAGATGACAACCGCCCAACTCAAGATCATGGGTAGGGTAATTCCGCTCATGAGGCTTAATCGCCTCGATCCATAAGCTACCACACTGTGCTCCTACATAAGCACACACCAAAACCAACCCCGGACGCATCACAATATACCTCATATGGGATATCCTCCCGAGGTAACCTCAACACCGGTGCAAAGTGGTCAAACGGGTTTGAGCCTCCGATGCCTGTGCGACTTGTCGGTCCCTCAACTTCCCTCCCTTCCGGGTCAGCGCCGTCATAGGAGCTGCCAAACAGAAGAATCCTCTACAAACGACCGTAATACTGCCAAGCCAAACTACGAATCTAGAAAACATTGGTTGGCCTTTCCCAGATGCCACGGCCTCGATCTTGGGTCCACCCTAACTCCCTCAATTGACACCACATGGCCAAGGAAGTGAACCTCCTACATCCAAAACTCACATTTCTTAAATTTAGCAAATAATCGCCTGGTCCCTCAAGGTTTGCAACATTGTTGCCAAATGCTCCACATTCTCCCTCTCGTCTTGGAATATACCAAGATATAAAATCCATAAACACCACCACGAAAGAATCCAAATATGGAGCAAAGACCGGTTCATAAATGCATGAACACTCTGGTGCATTAGTGAACTCGAAAGGCATCACTACCCACTCATAATGCCCATACCGGCCGCAATGGCAGCCTTAGGGATGTCCTCCTCCCCAACCCCTCAACTATTGATAGCCCGACCTGAGATCCATCTTGGAAAACCACCGAGCTCCACTCCGACGGTCAAACGGGTCACCTATTAGAAGCAATAAATACTTATTCTTCCACGGTCACCGAATTCACCTTCCTATAGTCGACAAAGGCGTACGTGCCATCTGCCTTCTTTGCAAAGAGCACCAGCACCCCAAGTGAGGTACTGGTCTAATATACAACTAGTCCACCAACTCCTGTATTTACCTCTGTGACTCCATCAACTCTGTGGCCCCACACGAGTAGCCACTGGGAGATCGGGACCAGTCCCGGTACCAACTAATGGTGAACTCCACTCTCTCGGGAGGTGACTCCAACTCAGTCAGGAAAGACATCCACGAAATTAGTCCCAGATAGGCCATACTCTCTTTTCCACTTTCCCTTCCTCAGCCAAAGGTCGGCTGCCAACTTTGTGGGTAATGCAACCCACTGTCCAACACTTGCGACTTGACTCGCCTCACGATCCACTCCCCTGCAAGGTAAAAGAGGTCCTGCTGGGTGTCACGAAGGATACACGCCGATAACAATCTATCTTGGTCCGGAAAGCCATAAGCCAATCCATCCAAGATCGGGTCAAAAGTACGCAAGAGCATTACATGCAGTTGCTTAGCTCCATTTCCTATGGTTTACACACACCATCCGACAAACACGCCGCACCTCAATCATACCCCCCCCTGAGAGACTCAACAACTAGGGGCCTCGCGCCTCCACACAAACCAACCCCAAGCTATCTACTACAAGCTCGCGAATAAAAGAACACGATACACCCGTATCGAAAAGAACAAGAGCTAACGTACGGGAGATCGAAAGGGTACCTCTAACCACCGATGGTCTGCTCCACCCTCCGCCGGTGAGGGTGGTAGCTCAGCCTCCTCCCGGTACGTCGTCTCCAGCGCAAACACCCTCCCCTTGGCTCGTGCCATTGGTTGTCTCACTCCTCCGGGCGCTTCCCACCAAGTGCTGCCTCCAACCTTGGTCTGCTCGCTACGGCCTCCCTGGGGGTCGGGTCGGTTCGCTCCCGGCTGACTGGGCTTTGCCTGTCGTGCTGGTCTCTCTGTTTGGTGAACGGAAATTGGCATCACTTCTCGTGCTAGATGCCGTACCTCAACTCCCCGTTGCCACTCCCGGCAAACCCGGCTCGATGGCCCTCTCGTCCACAACTATTGCATTTTGGTCTTCCTTTGGACACTCCCTCCTAAGTGGCCTTGCTCCCCTCTGACAATGACAATCGCTAAGGAGACCTCTGCTTGGACCTCCCCGTCCTGCTACCGCCAAGCTAGACCTCCAGAGGTGCACCGATGTCCATCCCCTGCTGCGGAAGGAAATGTTGTCTCTCTTCGGTCTTGGGCCTCTTGGGCCCCCAACTCACGTTAGATCCGCCCCGCATCGGCAACCCCGATGGACTCCGTCTCCCATCATCCACTTCTCTCGACCGTCTGAGCCGTCTCCACGACCTCAACGTTAAGTCCTCAAGCGCAAGATCGCCACTCTCTGCCCGGGTGCGGCCTAAGGCCCAAAGTGAACTGCGGGCCTTCAGTCCTCCGCCCACGCCTTGGGAACAAACCTACTCAAGCTCGGAAACTCTCGCTATACTCCAGTACCGTTCTTGATCCCTCGCCTCAGTGCCCCCAAACTCCTCCCTTCTCGCCATCTCAGGACTCGGGAAGAACCGTCATGGAAAGCCACAAGAACTCCTCCCATAGCATGAACCGCACCACACGGCTCCCCGCGACACTCACCACTACTCCGCAGCACTCCCCCTAGTTGCCGAATGGCCAATCTCACCTTATCCTCCTCCCCGGATAGGAGAAAGGAAAACACATGCTCGATCTGTCTCAACCACTAGCTTCCTACTACGGGATCCCCTTCCCCCCGAACCTTGGAGGTTATTCCTTTCGAACCGTGTCACCACGTCATCCTTGCACGGACCGATTCGCGCCCAGCGAACTCACACCTCACGAGGTAACTCCCCCACTAGTAGTGGCAGTGGTGGTGGCACCACTGCTGTGCCACCATCTCACGGCGCACCTCCTCCCAAACCTTCGTCGGATACCTTCCCTCAGCTCTTGACTTCCGGGTCGGATGCCCTCTCAACGGTTGCGCCAGCAACACCGCATGTCCTCCAGGGATTTGCAGGACCTCACGGGCGAATGACTAATCGCCATCGCCGGACACGCATGCTCTCCTCGGTGGCATTCTTACTACACGAAGTAAGAAAGATATTCGTTAAATCGCATTCACTAACTATGCGCAACCTTTACCTCCACCCCACTTAATAATTATACTACAAATCCCATTAAGCCATTACACTCTTGCATTAATCCACATTACACCGTTTAACCCACATTGCCGCATAACGATATAAACAAGAAAAAACCACATTTAATATTTCACACTTAATCACATTTCACATTGTCACAGTTCAATCCACATTACACATAGCATTTTTTTTGTTCCACATGTACAGATCCAGGACAAACACACATAAGCAATCCAACTAGTGTCCTAATGCCCATGCATTTAAAACCGTAATGACCCGTGTGTAAGAAGTTAACCGCAAACACCTTGGATGTTGTGCACAAGTTTGAGGTAAGAAATGAGCCCAAGATGGGACTTTTGGGAGGTGCATGAGACAAGTGATAACGTGCATTTATGCCCTAGGAAGATGCTATTTGCAAATACATGCGATTTTAAGTTGTTTTGCGTATTTTGGAGCTCACTTTGATATAGTAGATGGCCTCAAACAATTGCGTGCAAGAACAAAAGTTGCGTAATGAGGTCCTCCTACCTACCACAGAAATTTCAGAGCATTTGGAGCTGCACGTGAATTCACCCATTTCCGTCAAGCATATTTTTGCTTCTCGAGCCTCTACAAGACGCAAGGAGGTTTGGGGTAAAGTTTGAGTGCATTTGTAGCACGCCAATTGGAGGTGGTGTGCAAATTGGCGTGCAGGTATATTTTTGCATGATTGTCTTCCTTTGTTTTCTCGATGATTTCTTTCTAAAGGACCAAGTTCAAATAATGAGTATTCTGGGTGTGTATGGATGTGGGAAGGTCATAGCTTGTTCCATCAAAACTACGTCGTTTTGATCTGCCGAAATTCACTTAATCAAAACTACGTCGTTTTGGTGTTGTGTTGTCTATATAAGGAGGTGAAGACTCCTTTGTTTTTAGGTTTTTGTTCTCTTCAAAGCCAGCTGCGGCCTCAGAGAGAGAGAGAGCGTAGAGAGGGAAGAAGGGGAGTCACTGTTGTCTTCCAAGCATCTTGCGTGGGGAGGACGGCGTCTAGCGACGGAACAAGGAGGGATTTGCCTTAAGGTAGGGGTTCTGTTCTCCTTGTACCTATCCCAGGGTTATGGCCTTGTGGTAGGCGATTTCAAATCGGGATATATATTATATGTAAATCCATATGGGTGTGATCTCCTATATGGATGTTGTCTTCAATGGCATTTTGGTGTGATTCGTTGTTGGGTGGTCGGTGCATGTTATATGTTCGACGAAATGCTGGTGTGAATATAGATGTGTGTATATGCCTAGTACATGTTTGATAATATGCCCGCATGTGCGGACTTGTGATTTGGTGTATGTATGCATGCCGGGTGTTTGTTCATCGCCTGAATGGCCGGGTTTGTGCACTTGTGAACGGGTGCACACCAAGTGTTTGGTTTTATGTATTGACCAATGGTGTATGTTTGGTGCATGACTGTGATATCCGGCCGAAGAGGGGTTAAATTACTTTGCCCGAGAGGCGGTTAAATCGTGCCGAAGAGGCGGTTAAATTACTTTGCCCGAGAGGCGGTTAAACCAAGGGCGAAGAGGCGGTTAAATTACTTTGCCCGAAAGGCGGTTAAATCGATGACCAAAAGGCGGTTAAATTACTTGTTTGTGATGTGGTTTGTTAGCTAGTGTGCTGGGGCTGAGGTTACGCCCGCTTGTGTGGAATGCTTTATTTTTTTCTTAATACTTTGCCACATCACTACACCCGTGCACATGCATGTAGCCGCTAGAGCATGGGAAGGGTTGGGAGACTTGATCCTTACGGTTGTGGTTGCTCACCCCTCCTCTTCGTGTTTGCTTGTTTTCCGGGGACTTACAGTGTTAGGTGGATACACCAAGGTGGAAGACTATCTTCATTTTATTGTTCACTTGGTGATGTAATTTCTTAATTTATGTAACCCCAAGGGGGGAATGTACTAAGGGAATTGAATTGTAGTAAGGAACATGGTTGGTTTGTGAACCTTAAATGTTTGAAATTAAAAAAAGATGTGGCTTGTTTGATTTATTGTAATTGTTAGTCTTGTTAGTGTGGCATCCAAGAATCTAACCCGGTGCCCTCCATGTGGGTGAATGGGGAGTCACATACGGGTTTCCCGAGTCGGAAATCCGGGCGTGACACAAACCCTACCACAAGATGGACTACCCCAAGAACACCTTAGAGGCTCAAAGAGGACTATGTTGATCAGGCATGTCCCTCCGGGCTCCTCCAAAGGACTCAAGATAACCAAGTCCGCCCACTACCCTAGGCCAACTAGACCATGCTCGATACTATATTGTCACCCCCCGAATTTCCAACCCGAGAAGATCGGAACGTGACCCTCCCTTTACCCGAGTTTGGATAAAAGGATTAGAATACAACATACACTTCACATTTTATATTCAAAGACAAAATGATATATTTATTAAGTTCAAACATTACAAACGTGTCCAAACATGTTTTTATTACATTAAACTCCTCATTACAATATCTCCCCCTTTGAGGTTAGAAAGCTCACACAAAAACAACAAAACTCAAATAACAATAAACAAGCGACAAGCAAGTGTTCCACCTTAGTGTTCCCACCTAACACCCGTAGGTCCCCGTAAAGAAAACAACACGGTAGGAGGGGTGAGCAACCATAGCTCGGTAGGGATCATGTCTCCCCAACCCATCCCATGCTCCTAGCATCTACATGCCATGTGTACAGTGTAGCAGTGCGTGATACAATTATTTCAGAGATATATCAACAAGCCATATCAAGCACATACCATTTCACAGCCACACAGCTACCACATGAACAGTCCTGGGGCCTCCACACCCACCGAGTTCCAAGAGCAGTCCCAGGCTTCCATAGCCACCAGGTTCCAAGATCAGTCCCAGGCTTCCACAACCACCGGGTTTCACAAAACATAGTTCACATAGCCACTCAGGCATAGTTCCAAAAGAAGGCAAACAGCTGTTATAAATGCTTGGTTACGCTGCCTCCACGTCATCTCCAAATTCGGAGGTGCTCAACTATCAAGACTAATGACATCAACCTATCAAGCGGTTCACTGTTCATCTTGCTTAATCCTAAACCTCTTAAAGACAAAGACTCTCGGTCTTATATATACTGGATATTAACGAAGTGCGAGTTTACACTTTCCAAGCCCTCCAAACCCTCGTTGCTCTTTCAATCTCCAAAGACCTAGCCTTCTTTCCCTTCTCTACTTTCCTCTCAAATGGCACCCAAAACCGCACTTTCCGGCGTTAATCTAGGCCATCCGGTCGATTGAATGTTGTTTCCGATCCTCCGATATGGTTTGCGGAGCTTTGCCCACTTCTGGGAAGCTAGCCATATCCTGAACATAGTTCTCGATCCCGCCGATCTCCTCATCAACAATATCGCTGAGTTCTACCGGCGCATCCATTACACCCCCGGCTCCATCCGTTCCACCGTCGTAGGTGAATCCATAGTTATCACCCCCAACGTCGTCTGCACCGCTCTCAATCTTCCCCGGCACTATCAAGAATCGGATCCCGAACCAATGGCAGCTTCCATGGGCTGCACCTATAAAGGGAAGGAATACAAGGTGAAGTCCTTCCAAGGTCACTACCGGTGTATGGCAAACCATCCCGAGCCGGTGTCTTCGGCTCTCACAACAGCTCTAGACTCCATCCCGTATGACCTACTTCTGGCTATACGGAGTCTTCAAGGGTCTCCCAATGGATTGGGGGACTTCTTGTTCAGCCAATAGGGGAACAACCCAAAAAACTAATCTTTTGGGTGAATCTCAAGATCCTCTTCGGCACCTCCGTCCGTCTCACTTCAACCGACACGACGTCATCACCTTTCCCTAGCCTTCTACTTATGCCATCTAATGCCCGATGGGAATCTAAATCGCCGCCGGCCCTCCGATGATATCCGCCTCACCCCCGCTCCGCACGACAGGGAAGTTTGGTAGGGTGACCCAACCGATACTGCACGTCACGCCCGATTTCCAACCCGAGGAAACCGCACGTGACTCCCCCTTACCCACACGGAGGGCGAGGGGTTAGGATACAAACCAAGAATTTTACATTTCAAACATCCACAACACAATCAAGAAAGTAATGTTCATACAAATAATCCAAACCAGTTTATTACAAAAGAATTATTTCCAATCCCATCCCCACAGGGTTACATCAGCTCCCATAAAACAAAACAACATAAACAAGAAGTAAATAAGGTCCTCCACCTTGGTGTATCCACCTAACGCCCGTAAGTTCCCGGAAAACAAACAAACACAAGAGAGGGGGTGAGCAACCACACTCAGAGGGATCATGTCTCCCCAACCCATCCCATGTTCCTAGCATCTACATGTCATGTGTACAAGTGCGGTGTTGTGTTACAACAATTTCAACAAACATAATAACAACCACATCAACAATTTACAATCCTCCACCGCCACAAAAGCCAACACTCTAACCACAAGTGATTTAACCGCTCTTCAGGCCAAGTGATTTAACCGCCCTTCGGGCCAAGTGATTTAACCGCCTCTTCAAGCCAAGTGATTTAACCGCCTCTTGTGCCAAGCCAGCCACACAATCAGGCACACAACACACATGGTCACACAAGCATACAACCAAACACCCGTGAGCACCCGTTCACAAGCGACAAACCCAACCATTCAAAGCATAGAGCAAACATCCAGCATACATACATACACTAAACCACAAGTCCAATCACAGGACATATTACCAAACACTTAATGGGCATATACACACAAATTAAGTTCACACAGGTATTTAATCAAACATGTAGCGCATGTCGCATAAGCATTTTATCAAACACTTTTCATGCATCACACAAACACCGAAACACCAAAATCGCCATTTGAGCCAACATTCATATAGGAGGTCACACCTATATGAATTTATATATAAATAATATAATATTCGCCTTAGACCCCAGGAAGAGGAGGATGTAGAAGAACAGAATCCCTACCTCAAGGAAAACGCAACAACGCAAAGAACGGTCCGATCCCAAGCCGAACGCCGTCCACCCACGGAGCACCGACCACCCACGCAAGACGCCAGCAAGCACCAGAGCTCTCCTTCCCTCTCTCTGCGCCATACCGGGTGAAGCAACAAACCCTAAACCTAAAACAGAGGGGCTTCTCCTCCTTATATAGACAACACCAACATCAAAACGACGTAGTTTTGATTAAGTGAATCCCAGGATCAAAACGACGTAGTTTGATCACACAAGTCACCACCTTTCCGCACCCATATAGGCCAAAATACTTAGAATTTCAACATGGTCCTTTGGAGAAAGTTCCTTAGAATGTCAAAACCAAGGGAACCATGCAAAAATATGCTCGCACGTCAATTTGCACGTGAATTCCCAATTCACGTGCAACTCCATATCGAACTCCAAAATGCTCCTCAAACTTCACCCCTAGCCTCCTTTGCATCATTTGGAAGACAATTACACTTGCACGTGAATGGGACCCATATCACGTGCACCTCACATACATGTCCATTTGGTCTGAAACTCGTGGTAGATAGAGGACATCATTCTAAGCATCTTTCCTTTTGCACGTGAATTCATTGGAGTCCAACTACTAGGTCAAAATCTAGAAAAACTCTACTTCGGAGGGGCAAAACCGACTAACTCAAGGTACGGGTCCTTACATCCTCTCCCCTTAAGACTTTTAGTCCTCGAAAAGAAATGACATACGAGGAAAACAACCACAAACTACCCATTTGCCACCCATGCCACAACACCCAAACGGGTCATACACCACACAAAGACAATGTGACACATAATAGTACCACCATAATCCATAACCACAATAACGCATTAACACATGTTCACATGGCACGAATACACATTTCAAAGCACATCACAAATAAGAACACATGTCTTTAAAAGACAATACAAATACATCAACTAAGACAAGAAAACACATCACAAGGAAACATCACTATCCCTCGCCAACAGCCACCTCCCACGCTAAGATTGTTCGGTCCTCGAACAAGTCGGGGTCTTGCTCCCGCATCACGGACTCCCGTTCCCATGTCTCCTCCTCAATGCCACGGTGTCGCCACAAAGACGCGAACCAAAGGAATAAGACGACCACGCAAAAGCTTCTCTGCGCCGATCGAGGATACGAATAGGGCCTCAATGACGGACATGTCATCCTCAATGTCCAACGTCCCCCAATCAATCACGTGAGTGGGGGTCGGGGTGATACTTCCGCAACGGGACACGTGAAACACGTTGTGCCTCTACTCAGCCTCGGTGGTAACGCTAACCGGTAGGCTACGTGCCTACACGATCCGTAATCTCAAAAGGACCAATAAACCGCGGAGATAGCTTGGAACCCCGCCCAAACCGTCGATGTCCACGACGTGGAGAGACACGAAGGAACACATGATCACCAACGTAAAACTCCAAAGGTCGCCGTCGCGATCCGCATAAGATTTCGCCGACTCGAGCCGACAACAAACGCCGACGAATCAACTTGACCTTCTCGGTAGCCTCTTGAACCAATGGTGGCCCCAAGAGGGCTGCCTCTCCTACCTCACCCAACACAAGGGTGATCGACACGGCCGTCCGTACAACGCCTCAAAAGGAGCCATCCCAATGGATGCCTGGAGAAGCCGTTGTTGTGGCAAACTCCACCAAAGGAAGGTGAGTTGCCCACGAACCCCCAAAATCTAGCACACAAGCCCTCAACATGTCCCTCCAAAGTCTGATTCGTCCTCTCTCCGTCTGGCCGCCGTCTCGGGGTGAAAGGCTGTCACTCAAGTGAAGCTGGTCCCCATAGCCTCCGCAAACCTCGCCCAAAACGGGAAGTGAACCTCGAATCCCGGTCTCGAGACAACCGATGATGGTACGCCATGCGTCTCACAATCTCGTTCATGTGGTGACTCAAGGTCCCAATAGAGTCCCGCTCCACGAATAAGAAGGGAAATGGGCCGACTTTGTGAGTCGATCCACAATCACCCAAATCATATCCTTCCTCCCGGTGCTGGGTGGAAGACCGGTCACAAAATCCATCGCTATATGGTCCCACTTCCACTCCCGCTATGGGCAAGGGCTGCAACATGCCCGCCGGCCGCCGATGCTCGGCCTTCCACTGTTGACACGTGAGGCACCGCGAAACAAAGGGACCACATCGCGTTTCATCCCAGGCCACCAAAAATGTCGCGAAGCGATGGTACATCTTCGTACCCCCTGGATGCACAAAGAACTCTAGGACCGGGTGAAACTCCCTCATCACCTCATCCCCGAGGGAAGAAGCCACGACCAACCGCCCCGAAATGACAACTCATGCTCGGGACCCTCCGTCCGGTCTCCAGATAGCTCCCCGGCCTCAATACGGGCACGGAGAACCTCACACTCAAGGTCACCCAGTTCTTCCTCCGGGACGCGCCGGTACAACCGGCACCACCACCAAAGGACTCAGGACTGTCCCACCATCACGAATAACAGTTGCACTGCAACATTGCCAATCGTCTCCATCGCCTTCCACTCTCTCACGGCCACCTCGCCTTTCCTTTTCTCGCTCAATGCATGACCACAACATTACCCTGCCCTGGGTATAGGCAAGAGTAAAATCAAAGGTCCGCAAATACTCCACCCATCTCCTTTGCTCAAATTCAAGTCCTTCCGAGTAAAGATGATCGAAGGCTCTTGTGATCCGAGAACACCACAAACTTTTCCCCAAGAGGTAAAGTGCCGCCAACTCTTCAGGGCGAAGATGACACCGCGCAACTCAAGGTCATGAGTAGATAATTCTGCTCATGAGGCTTCAAACCGCCTCGACCCATAAGCTACCACACCGTGCTCCCGCATAAGCACACACCCCAAACCAACCCCGGACGCATCACAATACACCTCATATGGAATATCCTCCTAGGCAACCTCAACACGGGTGCGGTGGTCAAACGGGTTTGAGAGTCTCAAGCCGCCGGCACTTGTCGGTCCCAATCAAACTTCACGCCCTTTCGAGTCAACGCTGCCATAGGAGCCGCCAAACGGGAGAACCCCCACAAAACGACGATAAGTACCCCGCCAAGCCAAGAAAACTACGGATCTCAAAACGTTGGTTGGCCTCGCCCACGATGCCACGGCCTCAATCTTGGCCGGGTCCACCCTAACTCCCTCAGTGACACCACATGGCCAAGAAAGTGAACCTCCTGCCGGCCAAAACTCACACTTGCCAAACTTAGCAAACACTGCCGGTCCCTCAAGGTTTGCAACAACATTGCCAAGTGCTCCACGTGCTCCTCTCGGTCTTGGAATATACCAAGATGTCGTCGATAAACACCACCACGAACGAGCTAAGTATGGGGCAAAGACTTGGTTCATCAAATGCATGAACACTGCCTGGCGCATTAGTGAGCCCGAAAGGCATCACTACCCACTCATAATGCCCATACCGCACCGAAAGCCGTCTTAGGGATGTCCTCCTCACTAACCCCGAGCCGGTGATACCCCGACCGTAAATCTATCTTGAAAACCACCTGGCCCCACTCAATTGGTCAAACAGGTCATCTATCCGAGGCAACGGGTACTTGTTCTTCACAACATCAATTCGCCTTCCTGGGAGTCGATGCAGAGACGCGTACAAGCATCAGCCTTCTTAGCAAAGAGTACCGGAGCACCCCAAGGTGAGGTACTCGGCCTAATATATCCCTGGCCCACCAACTCCTCGATTTGTCTCTCGAAGCTCCTCAGCTCCGGGCGGCCCCATACGATATGCCACTTGGGAAATCGGACCCGTCCCCGGCACCAACTCAATGGTGAACTCCACACTCCTCTTGGGTGGCAAACTCCTCAACTCTTCAGGGAAAACATCCTGAGAATTGGTCCACAACAATGGCCACACCCTCTTTTCCACCTTACCCTCTCAAGAAGTCGGTGGCCGCCAACCTCGTGGGTAATGGCACCCCACCGGTCCAACACGGCCCGGCCCGACTCCGCCTCACAATCCCACCCCCCGCAGGGTGCAAGAGGTCCCCCAGGTGTCGCAAAGGACACGCCGCCGATAACAATCTATCTTGGCTTGGAAAGCCATAAGCCAATCCATACCCAAGATCAGGTCAACGCCTCAAAGGCATCACATGCAAGTCAAATGCAGCTCCACCTCTCCTATGGTTAACACACAAATACAACACACTCGTCGTACCTCTATCATGCCTCCCACCGGAGACTCCACAACTAGGCCTCGCGGCCTCCACACGGTGCTAACCCCAAACTATCTATCACAAGCTCAAGAACAAACGAACACGATGCACCCGTATCGAAAAAAGAACAAGCTAAGGTACGGAGATCAAGAGGTACCTCTAACCACCGATGGTCCCGCTCCACCCTCACGGGGTGGGGGTGGTAACTGCACCTCCTCCTGGTATGCGCCCGCCGCAAACACCCTTCCTTGGCCCGTGCCACCGGTGCTCACTCACCGGACGCTTCCCGCAAGGTTGCCTCCGCCCCTGTCCTTGCGCCGCTCCGGCCTCCCCGAGGTCGGGTCCGACTGGATCTTCGCTGTGGGCGCCTGGCCATCGACGAGCTGGTCTCTCACCGTGCACTAAGCTAGCATCACTCCTCACGCTGGGTGCCATGCTCCCCGCTCCCCTCGTTGCCACTCCTGCAAACCCGGCGCAAGTGACCCTCTCGTCCGCGCTGTTGCATCGCTCCCCTTCTTGGGGCACTCCCCTTTGAAGTGACCCCGCTCCACAAGAGGGTGGCATCCGCCGATGACTCCCACGGACCACCCGTCTTCCGCCGCCAAAGGTGAACCTCCCGGGGTTCACAGATGTCCGACCCGATCACGAAAAGAATCGCTATCCCTCTCCTCCGTCTTGAGCCTCTTGGGCCCCGCATCTCGACTCTGTCCACTCGCAACCGACGCCCCCGATGGGCTCTGCCTCCCCTCCATCCAGTTCCCTCTCCGCTATACGGGCCGTCTCCACAGCCTCAAGATAGGTCTTCAAGCGTAGAATCGCCACCCTCTCCCTAAGGGCCGGCCTAAGACCCAGAGTGAACTTGTGGGCCTTCGGGTCCTCCCTTAAGGCCTCTGGAGCAAACCTACTCAATCTCCGAACTCCCGCTCATACTCAGTACCGTCTTGGATCCTCGTTTGCTGCCAAATTCTTCCTCCTCGCCATCTCACCGATTCCGGAAGAACTCATCTTGGAAGAGTTGCAAGAACTCCTCCCAAATCATGAGTTATTACAAAAGAATTATTTCCAATCCCATCCCCACGGGGTTACATCGTTCCTATAAAACAAACAACATAAACAAAAGAAAGTAAATAAGGTCCTCCACCTTGGTGTATCCACCTAACGCCTGTAAGTTCCTGGAAAACAAACAAACACATAGGAGGGGGTGAGCAACCACACCAACAGGGATCATGTCTCCCAACCCATCCCATGTTCCTAGCATCTACATGTCATGTGTACAAGTGCGGTGTTGTGTTACAAGCCTTCAACAAACATAATAACAACCACATCAACAATTTACAATCCTCCACCGCCACACAGCAACACTCTAACCACAAGTGATTTAACCGCCTCTTCAAGCCAAGTGATTTAACCGCCTCTTGGCCAAGTGATTTAACCGCCTCTTCAGCCAAGTGATTTAACCGCCTCTTCAGGCCAAGTGATTTAACCGCCTTTTGGCCAAGTGCCACATACAGGCACACAACACACATGGTCACACAAGCATGCAACCAAACACCTGGTGAGCACCCGTTCACAAGCGTACAAACCCAACCATTCAGGCCATAGAGCAAACATCCAGCATACATACATACACTAAACCACAAGTCCAAATACACGGACATATTACCAAACACTTAATGGGCATATACACACAATTAAGTTCACATGTATTTCATCAAACATGTACAGGGCATGTCGTGCAGGCATTTTATCAAACACTTTTCATGCATCACACAAACACCGAAACACCAAAATCGCCATTGAAGGCCAACATTCATATAGGAGGTCACACCCATATGAATTTACATATAAATAATATAATATTCGCCCTAGGACCCTAGGGACAGAGGAGGATGTAGGGAAGAACAATCCCTACCTCAAGGAAAACGCAACAACGCAACAACGGTCCGATCCCAGCCGAACGCCGTCCACCCACGGAGCACCGACCACCCACGCAAGACGCCCGGCGCAAGAACAGGAGCTCTCCTTCCCTCTCTCTCTCTCTGTGACGGCCGGTGAAGCAACAAACCCTAAACCTAAAACAGAGGGGCTTCTCCTCCTTATATAGACAACACAACATCAAAACGACGTAGTTTTGATTAAGTGAATCCCAGGATCAAAAACGACGTAGTTTTCGATCACACAAGTCACCACCTTTCCGCACCCATATAGGCCAAAATACTTAGAATTTCAACATGGTCCTTTGGAGAAAGTTCCTTAGAATGTCAAAACCAAGGGAACCATGCAAAAATATGCCTGCACGCCAATTTGCACGTGAATTCCCAATTCACGTGCAACTCCATATGAACTCCAAATGCTCTCAAACTTCACCCCCAGCCTCCTCGCATCATTTGGAAGACAATTACACTTGCACGTGAATTGGACCCATATCACGTGCACCTCACATACATGTCCATTTGGTCTGAAACTTCGTGGTAGATAGAGGACATCATTCTAAGCATCTTTCCTTTTGCACGTGAATTCATTGGAGTCCAACTACTAGGTCAAAATCTAGAAAAACTCTACTCAGGAGGCAAAACTGACTAACTCAAGGTACGGGTCCTTACACTGCCCCTGAGGTCAGCTCTGCCCATCGGTCCTCCGAATTCGGTTTGTAGATGCACCCTCCATCTCCCGAGCCTCCCAGCACAGCGTTCGTGCCAACCCGTTCGAGGTTGCGGGGCCACCACAGCCAAGTTTACCTCCGGGCAGTTTCTCCAGACCTGCTCTGCTACTAACATCCCCACACCCGACACTTCCATTATTGTCGTCGCTGTTGCTACTGTAGAGTGTCGATGTCCCGACTCTCCTCGAAGCTCCCTTGCCCCCACTTCCCTACCTCGAGACTACCTTGACCATCTCCTTGCCAAACCTTACTGCACCTATGGTTCCGTTTTAGCCTAGCCTACACCGCCTCCATCCCTGACAATGACCTCCAGGTGTATTACCCTCGCCACACCCAAACCCCGGAGGACATGATCATCTGGAACTTACATCATGGCTTCCTTACGCCAGCCTCTATTCAAGATGTTCCGTTCGCCATTACCTCCGGACCGGCCCATGACGCACGGGTTCCCTCCCTTGTCGAGGCACGGCCCACCTCTCCCCGCCGCAACCATCCCCATAGTTGACCTCTCCGGTCAAATTAGCCTTGCGCTCCGGATGCCTCCGATGCTCCGGATGCCCTTCTACTGCCGTGTCGCTGATCGACCCCTATCTCTAGTTTGCGACTCCTCCGCCCCAGCACTCCTCGCACCTCTTCACGTGGGGAGTCCTCTAAAGCTCCGGAGTTGGCGCTTGGGTGTGCCTCTTTGGCACGGTCCACTCCAATGTTGTGCTCTCGCTAGCTGGACCGCCACACCCAAGCCCGTAGCGCCAAATTTCCGCCATCACCATCAAGGTTGATGCCTCGGCGCCCAACTCCTCTCGCCCCTCGACCGACTCCTCCACTTCCATTGAGCGGAAAGATGGATCTCATTGCCTCGTCCGTGCATTCCCCGTCTACCTCATTTGCGGACTTAGCACACACGATGGCTCTTCCTCCCATGACCTCTCATTATCTACCAAACGGGGAGAAAGTGTCATCTGATCCTCTTGCACCTTCCTCGCTTCGTGCCGAGAAGCGCCTACATATTCATTGCTTCCCGGGAGTTACTATCCCCAAATGCGCCGCTTCTCTTAGCCCCGCTCCCTCCAAAGGTGCCTCCTCCTTCGACCTCTCCATCAGCAATGACACCTTCCTCCCATCATACACGGATCGTGATCCAAATGATGCAACGGCAATGTTTTCACCTGAAATGACTAAGTACGCCGTGTCCAATACGGAGCGAATATATCTATTTGATTTGCACCCCTTCTCCCCGTAGACATTAAGACTATACGTTCGAGAAGGGTCTATTTACCATACACATAGATAACTTCTCTCTTTGGGAAGTTAAGAGGAGATGAGGCTATTTCTGTCTCCGTACAAGGACCGACACTTGTTCAACATCTTGCCATGTGGTGTGAGGGCTATCTTCCGCATAGCCCACATTCGGACCTTCTTCCAACTATCCTCATTCCGTACGGGTCATGACGCTGCACTTCATGTTGGTTGCTTTTCCGATTCCGTCGACAGATGATCTTGATCGATTCTCATCAAGTTGTGGAGAACAACGTTAAAGGAATCAATGGGAACCACCGCGTCTTTGATTGGATGTAAGCGAGAAAGTAACTGGGCTTTATGAAGAAATGGGCCAAACCCTTTGGCTCTAACCGAGAAGCCAAGGCGGCGATCCGGGGCAAGAAACAAGTGCCACAATAGCTCAATGGAGATAGATATGGAGCTTTGTTCTGCTTTCTTTATCGTTTCATTCATAAAGGTTACAAAAGACTAGAACAACATCCGCAACTATACGATGGAAAGTATAATGGAGCTTAGAGAGAAGGCAAAGAACAATGATCTTCAAGTATAGTAAACCTTATGCACCTTAATGTAAAATTTTGCACAAGTGCCAATTGTACTAATGTTCTCGACTTAATGAAATGGGAGTTATCTTTATTTCGTCATGTTATCTTTTCCTTCACTTACCAGATCAGATTACAAAGGTTTTGGCATATCCATAATTGGGGGAGATTGTTAGATCAAACCTAGATTTGGATGATGCCCATATAATTTGATTTAAGACATTGTATATTTTATCTTAAGTTGTGGGTAAGATATGATCTTAATCGGACCTTCACTCGTGAGAGCAAATCTGAGGATAGGATACATAATCCTGATCCCAACAAGAGTGATTGTCGTCAAACACTTGGTAAATAACCAAGTCTTCACTTCATACGGAATAAGGATCATTCATGGGACTAAACACTTAAAGCCACGGATTAAGGATTCTCGCGTCTAAACACTTTAAACGGACTAAGTCAAATAGACATTAAGTAAGAATCCTAGTCCCACAACTAAGACGGAGTAAGAGACGATTAACGCGGAATAAAAGCCAAGTCTTCCACTCAATGGGATCGAGGACAAGACAAGACACGGAGTAAGGAACCGAGTCTTTCATACGTGCGGAGTAATGAATGACTTATGCGGAATAAAGACCCAAGTACTCTATTTGCACGGAGTAAGGAAAAGAGATGCGGAGTAAGGAATCGACCTTTTACTTATGCGGAGTAAGGACGCGCTAATACAAGATTAGCCATCCGGTCCTTTCAACTCATGGCGAAGGGAACTATTGCAAAGTAAGGAAAGGCTTGACGAGTCAACGACACGAACAAGGATTCCGTACCAAACTAACACGAAGTAAGCAACCAATGATACAAAGTAAGAAACTTTACGATGGATTAAGAAGACGCTACTTCAACTTATCTCTTTGCACTTAAAGTAATCACTCATTGCCTCCGATGTAAGACAAACTAGTTGAGAACCTAAAGCATCTACACGTGGATCACTGACATGTGAACACAACTTTAACCGCACTTGAGAACTCACAAAGCGCACTTATGCTTTGCAAACCCAAGATCGTGAAGACCACATCCGTAGATTCATGGCAGAGAGAATTCGAGCAACGATCAATGTGCACGTTGCCCGTAAGAATAAGTTCCAAGGATGTTCTTCACGGATGGCTATATATATGAACACTTATATACTTTGTAGGGTGTTGATGCAAGACACGAGCTCAAGTGTATAATAAAATTATATGTAAAAGAGCTCATAGAGATAACTATTGGCTAATGTCTGAGTAACTAAACAGAGTGTAAGAGATTTGTTTAGTAGATCGAAAAGCTTTATAAGCTTTAATCTGCTTCTATTTTGTTGTAATTATCTCTTGATAATAAAGCAAAATACTTTCACTACTCGGTTATCTTCTCGCATTGATTATTTCCAACAACTGTAAGTGTTGTGCCAAAGTTAGAAAAGTTTCGATAAAAGCCTATTCACCCCCCCTCTAGCTCCAAGGACCAACACTAACGCCGGGCAGACTCTAACCGTCGCGACCTTCTACTTCTATCCGCCTCCTCCCAACTTCGGAACAACAGGGCAGTTCGGTTGGTGACCCAGCCGACAGCTCCGCCCTAGAGGTCAACTCTGCCCACCGGTCCTCAGGAATTCGGTCTGTAGCCACTCCCTCCATCTCCCCGCGGCTCCCAAAGACAGCTGTCGCACCGATCCATCGAGTTACGGGCCGTCTCAACCTAGCTGTCCTCCACTGATTCCTCAGACCATCTTCACCGATGTCCCCGCACTTGATCTCCTCCCGCTCATTGCCGTTGCCGTTGATGTTGTCGTTGTCGCTGCAGTGGCTGATGTCCCTAAATCTCCTCTAAGTACCTTTGCTCCCACTTCCTCAACCTCGAGACTATCCGGACCATCTCCCGCCGACATTCTTATGGACCTCGGTTCCGTGTCAGCCTTGTATGCATTGCCACCATCCCCAACAACGATCTCCGGTGTACTATGGATGCCATACCCAAACCCCGAAGATATGATTGTCAGAACTTGGACCCCCACTTCTTTCTTCCGGCTTCTCTTCCCCGACGCACCGTTGTCGCTGTTACCTCCGGACCGGCCCATGACGCACGGATTCCTTCCCTCGCGAGGTCGGACCATCTTCTCCTCGCTACAATTCCCGTTGTTGAACTCTCTGGTCCAAATGTGGATCCGCGTTCCTCCGGATGCCTCCCGATGCTCCGGGCCGACCCTTTGCCGCGTCGCCGATCAACCTCTCCCCTCCTGTCGACTCAGAGGTCCCAAATGGTGAATCTAAAGGGGGGTGAATAGACTTTCTTTGCGAAGCTTGGACTATTAGCTAGTTCTTTTTCTTCTATAGATAAATCGTGATAAATATATTTAGTGGAGAAGATGACAATATGGGAGTAGAGTGATTATTTGCTATCAAACAAATCTAAAAGTGAAGAATAAATGCTCAAAGACAAACAACAATGAATATTCCTTTAGATATCAATATAAACTAATTGACTCGATTTGGAATGTTCTCGTGATAGATTTGGATCATGTGAATGAACAATACAGAGATTAGACATGAAGGTTTTGTTAGATCTTGGACAAAAACAAAAAGAGTGATTTGTTCTTGTTCGTCCCTTCAACACGGTGCACAATGTTGGTCCCGAAGAGAGCCTAAAGGGGGGTGAATAAGTCTCAGAAAATCTTTCTCTCTCTTAATGGCTTAGACACCCCTGGTTAAATGGATAAAATCGGTGTGGAAGATTAACCAGGTAGTGGAAGTATATTGCTTTATTATTTCAAGGTAATTACAACAAGGCAAAACATCGTTTTTGTGATTACAATACAACACTGTTATAGATACACACACTTGGCGTAGAAGTCTCGGCTTTTTGGCTCTTTACAAGATATACGCTTATAAGTGTATAAGTACAAGTAAGCACACGCGGATATATAATTTACATTGCTTCGGCACATATATATGGACACCCTAGAAATCTATCTTGGAACTACATTTTCCGAGCAGTGTGAAGCATTGAAGTTCTTCATCGGAAAATGCCAAGCTTTAATCATGACGGATGTGGAGCTCCAAATATTGGAAGATAAGTTGTAATGAATTCTTTGCTCGATTCCAATTGATTTGAGACCGGGCCCACATCTCCGCGTGATCCACGTGTAAGGTAATTTAGGTCTACAACGGGTTTGTCTTACATCGGGACGAAGAGAGCTAATTGTAATTAATGCGGCTCGAAATGATGAAGCAGTCTTCTTAATCCGTCATAAGGTTCCTTACTCCGTATCAGTGGCTCGGATCCTTACTCCGTGTCGTGGGTTGCTTATCCGTGTGAATGAAGTCCCTGGAATCCTTGTTCCGTGTCGCACTTCCTTACTCCGCATGAGTAGTAGTTCAGAGAGCTACTCCGCATCGCCGCTTCCTTACTCCGCATAAGTAGTGGTTCAGAGCTTACTCCGCATCAGCGCTCCTTACTCCGCATGAGTAGTGGTTCGGAGAGCTTACTCCGCATCGGCGCTTCCTTACTCCACATGAGTAATGGTTCGGATTCCTTATTCCGCATTTGATGTCCTTACTCCGCAACAATTGTCCTTGCTCCGTTCAAATGAGACTTGGATTTCTCATTCCGTGTCTTCCTTTTCTTTAGTTCACCGGAGTGACAAATTCGATTCTCTCTTTACAACAGGTCTCTCTTATTCCGTGAAAGTGGTAGACTTCGAATCTCATTCCATATCAATTGACTTAGCCAAATTGAGAATTAGACACGGGTTCCTTAAGTCGTTTTGTCAAGTATTTAGTTCGCACGTAAAAGTCCTTACTCCGGATAAAGACTCGGTTATGTGCCAAGTGAATGACCTACACTCACATGATCCGGATCAGGGATTTTGTATCCTATCCTTAGCTTTGTTCTCACACGAGTAGGTCCGGATTTAGAGTTAACTCATCTGCATAGACTTAATGGTAAACATGAAACATCTCGAGTCAAATTACATAGGGTTTGTTCCGCATTATCCAAATTCTCGGTTCGATCCAACAATCTCCCCCAATATGGATATGTCAAACCCTTTGTAATCTGATCCCGTAAAGCAATAAGAAATAACACAGAGGTAAGGATTAAAGAGAACAAGCCCACTCAGATACTAATAGAATACATTAAGCCTTATTACGTATATAAATTATGGTACATACGGCTACTATATTCGAAGATCATCCTTGTCGTAACGACCCATGAGTGGGGGTTAGTCCCACATTGCTTGGTGAGGAGAACAAAGTCCGCCTTATAGGAGGGGACGGATACCTCACCTCACAGAACGCGCTTTGGGCGAGGCCCAAAGACAAAACCCGTGCGGAGCAGGGCCATGAGGGCGAGGCCCAAGACCGGTTGGCCAAAGCGGACAAAATTCTTGTGACGGGTATGGGCGGGCTATTCTCGGGTGGTATCGTAGCAGACCCGGAGCGGTGTGCCATGCATGTCACGCCCTAATTCCCTTCCACTTGGAAATGAGTAGGATCGCCCATGCCCGCACCCGAAAGGACAAGGGGTTGGTGCAAGCACCTTAAAAGGACTCAGCACGGTGCCGGCCCCAAACCCGCACAACCATACTATCATGCCAGGGGCATGCTCCCCGCTCCCAAACCATGCACACAAACACAAATTGAATAACAACATCTCATTTTATTTCATTTCAAAGACTAAATGTTTATTACAACCCGGACCGGGAAAAACCCTATGAAGCGGTGTGCATCCTACAAATAAACCAAACCAAATTTCAAAACATAAACCACTAAAGACAACAAAGGAAATAACATAAAACTCACCCCCCAAAAGGCCAGCTCCTCACCTTCACCTACCCCGCTAAACCCCGAAAAGAAGCTTTATGGAGGGCGAGCAAACCATAGCTGGTAGGGATCCGCCTCCTGCATCCGTCCCGCTCTACAACATGCATGACATGTGTACGCTATGCTCGTGTCGTGCCTAAGGCTAAAGCCAAAGAAACATCACCCAAGAAACACTCTTTACCTGAGCCCGCACCGAAGGGCAGAGGACACCCGCCACCACGGCGACATGACATACCACATTCAAGGCGAACGTTGCATGGACACCAATGCAACATTTTCCACCCGAGTCGAATGGTCAACCACCTCCTGGGCGCCATACCTACCCTCAGGAATGGGTGTAGACTCTAGCCCACCGTCGTGAGTGCTACATCGAGACTCGGACCACGTCCCGGCTAAATCTCAAAGGGGTCCAACGACTGGCCCGGCCCATATCTCAAATTTCGCCTCAAATGCAACAACAGTAATAAAGATAGCATTACATCTCAACATGTAAACTCAAGACAAGATTTACACTCTATTCCGTAGGGACCAACACGGTCGAGACAAGCCACACACATCAGCCTCATAGGCTTAAAATCAAATACAAGTCAAACACAAGACACACTACCACGCAGTATATCATCGTACACCCATATACAAGGTCTCACGGGCATTATATTGAATACATGGCATGGCCTCATAGACATTTTATCAAATACATAGTGTGCAAGCTTCACGTACATTTCATCAAACACATGGTGGGCATAAACAAACCCAGAAAATCCTCAAGCCAAATTCAACATCGGAATCACTGAACATGCCATCGAAGGCCAACATCCATATAGGAGATCACACCTATATGGATTTACATATATATATATATGTATATATAGGTGAATATCCTAGAAACAGAGGAGAGTTAGGAAGAAACATGAATCCCTACCTCCAGACTTTTGTCCTAACCTCAACGCTAGACACCTTCCAACGACGCGAACCACTACGCGAATCGGTGGAGATCCTCTCTCTCTCTCTCTCTCTCTCTCTCCTGGCAAAGAATTACAAGGCAAAGAAGAACACAAGAACCCTAAACCAAGAAAAACTTTTATCTCTTTAATCATGTTACATCGTCTTCATTTCACATTTGAGTGGAACATCTTAAATCCCCGAAAGCTCTTTCTAGCATTGCCTTATGAGTGGGGCCAAGCTCAAAATCCCCAAACAACTTAAAGCCCCCAATTCGGAGTACTCATATCTCCACGGGATATCACTGTCCCCAAGAAGCTCCAAATGAATCTCCTCAATGTAGCGGTTTAAACTTAACGGCCCTTCATGCACAAATGTGAGTTCTCAAAGAAAGACAGACGGACTTTCCATCCAAAGAGAATGTTGTTCCCAACAAGTTGAATGTTAGCCAACCTCTCCAACAACAACAAAACCTCTTGATACATCACGTGGCATTCAATGCATACATCACATGGCATCACATTGCATCATATTTCACCACAAGTTGAGGTTTATACATCCCCTGATACAAGACATTGCATTCTATGCATCATTAGCATACATTCAACATAATCTGTAATTCAGGAATGTTGCCGCCTCCGGAGATCCTAGGAGCTCATATTCGGCAAACTTCTCTTAAGTTATCCTAGCTTTCTTTAACTGCACAACTCTTTCCTTGTAATTTCCCCAAAATCTAAACGCATCCTTTTGGCACTCGACAACCTTTTCCCATTTTTGGGTCACCTCGTAGAGCGATCTCCTTGAGTGAACTCGTAGAGGGAGCTTAAATTAGGTTACTTCCCAAACTCACCAATTCCTTCAAGCATTTCCCAAATACCATTTGATGTCTCCAACAAGTCATCCCAATTCAAGCCTATCGTTGTCGTGGGCTATTTATTTTCGCTTAAGCCTATCGTTGTTTGGGCTACCATTTTTCAATTCAAGCCTATCGTTATTGTGGGCTATCCGTTTTTAATTCAAGCCTATCGTTGTTGTGGGCTTTCCATTTTCAATTCAAGCCATCGTCTTTGTGGGCTACCACTTTCAATTCAAGCCTATCGTTGTTATGGGCTATCCATTTTCAGTTCAAGCCCATGGTTGTCGTGGCTATCCGCTTTTAAATTCAAGCCCATCATTGTCATGTGGGCCTTTTTCATTTTTAGGCCGAGCCTATCGTTGTCTGGGGCCTTTCAGTTTCAATTCAAGACCATCATTGTTGTGGTCTTTTTCCATTCTTCAACTCGAGCCCATCGTTGTCAGGCTATCCGCTTTCAATTCAAGCCCATCATTGTTGTGGGCCTTTTTCCATTTTTAGTTCGAGCCTATCGTCTGTCGTGGGCCTTTCGCTTTTCAATTCAAGACCATCATTGTTGTGGTCTTTTTCCATTCTTCGATTCGAGCCTATCGTTGTTGGGCTATCCGTTTTCAATTCAAGCCCGTCGTTGTTGTGGGGCTTTTTCCATTTTTAATTCGAGCCTATCGTTGTCGTGGGCCTTCGGTTTTCAATTCAAGCCCATCATTGTTGTGGGCCTTTTTCCATTTTTCAATTCGAGCCTATCGTTCTTTGGACCTTTCAACTTTTAGTTCACGCCCATCATTGTTGTGGGCCTTTTCTCTTTCGCTTTTAAGCCCGTCATTGTTGTAGGCTTTCAATCTGCATCAAGCGGCCTTAGATGCCTCATCAAGGTATTGTCCAAGCACACGCCTCGTGAAGCCCCTTTTCCCTCTGGGACAAACCCAACCGTCGCACTTCTTCCCCTAGGTAAGTCAGGTAAGTTGCTCCAACCCATCCAAAATGATCCTTTTTTATCTTTGTCCCGTTTGTATACAAACAAAGGCACAAAGAGGGGCAACAGAGGGACCCTATTTTGTCCGGGTTGGACATACTAACCCCATTTGATATACCTTTCTACCCATGCCATATACCTTATTGAACAGGTCCACAATGATCCCATACTTCCAAGGAATGGTCTACCTCAATCCGCATGGGATGGATACAATTGACACGGACGGGAGAGTTCAAAATTAATGACTTTTGCTACAAGTCCTTGAAGCGCCCCAAGACCAACACCAGGTGACGGAGGATGAAAATTCAAGACCAACGCACTTAACCGAGCTCAAATCGGACTTAAAATGAAGAAGTTATGGCCAAAACAACTTTCGTTGGAAAAAGTCAAACTTGCAAAAGACGGTCAATGCCCCTGGTCAAACTGCCCGCAAAAGTGATCATGCGAAACTCTTCAAAAATGCCTATGTAGGCGAATACGGGATCTCCCAAACAATTCCCCGGAAGGTTACCCATTTTTGCATTTTTGGTGGGGGTAAAAAGGTAATTAAAAGTTCTTGGGAGGGGGATTGAGAGGAGATTACACCTAGGACTCCCACGCACAAGAAAAATTCTTCCCGCCCCTAGCTTCATCCCCGCAAAAAAAAAAAGAGAAAGAAACAGACAGAGGGCACAATTGCTAAAAACAAAAAAAAAAGAAGAAACCCTCCATCATCCCAAAGGGAAAAAAGAAAAAGAGAGGATAGCTTGTTTTCGTGGAAGAGAGCCATCAAAAAGGAGGGAGGAGGACCCAAAAAAAAAGAGAGAAAAAAAGGAGAGCCATCATCGTGAGAGAGATCAACCGAGCCATCAAAAAAAAAAACAAAGAGAGAGGGTGATTCGTTGAAAAAAAAAAAAAAGGGAGAGAGGGGGATTGAAAAACCTCGGTTCGTGAGAGAGAAAGGAAGAGAGAAGGGGATACCAATCCTGTTCCAATCCCCTACTCCTCATGCTTACCCTCCTTATTTCCAGCAAACAAGGATCTCAAACCCGAAAATACATCTCTTCAAATACCAAGAAACCCCCCCACAAACCTCGTTGTCAAATCTTGTCGGTTCTAAGCGGTGGTGACCATCGCATCGGTGGGAGCTCAAGCGGGAAGATTCAAAGTCGGTTCAGCCCTTATCTTTTCACTCTTTTTTTTCAGCTGATTTGTATCTATATTTGGTGTATTTGTTTTAGCATTTTTCTAATTTTCGTTTTTAGTTTATCTACATTTGATGTAATTGCTTTTCAACCTTTTTCCATTGCATTTTCCCCGTATTTCTTCCTATGTGCAGTGTATTATGTAAAGTGTAGTAAAAAAAAAACAACAAAGGAAAAAAGAGAGAGAGCAAAAAAAGGGAAAGGATGAAGAAAAAGAAAAGAAAAAAAAAGAGTGATTTTATTTTTGTGGATGTCACACTCACACACTCCACATCTATTTTGATATATGCATTTTCAATTTTTAAAAAAAAAAAAAAAAGAAAACACAAAAAAACAAATATGTTTTTTTAAAACGTTTTCAATAAATAATTTTCAAAATGTTTTCAAAAAAAAAAAAGAGAGAGAAAACAAAACGAACAAACAAACAAAAAAAAAAAAAACAAAAACAAAACAAAACGTTTTTTTTCAATAAAATACCCTTTTTTTTAAAAATATCTTCAACAACATGTTTTAAAATTGTTTTCATGAAATGTCTTCCAACAAAAAACAAAACAAAACAAAACAAAAAAAAAAAAAAGGGAAAATAAAAAAATCATTTTCTAGGACTCCAAAACAAAATCAAAAACCCAAACCAACCCATAGGGTCTCGTTCTCCATTTCAAACAAAACCCAAAACTTTTTAGGATTCCCTTTAGAAATTTAGGATAAATCCATTTTAACCATGGCCTTAATAAATAATTTAGCTAAATAAAAATCCTAGACTTTTAGGAAACTTAACTTCACTATGGCAGATAAATAAAATAAAACCTCCTCCTCCTAAATTAGATACCTAAAAGGCGACGTAGGGGTGCTAATCCTTCCCTACACGTAACCAACTCCCGAACCCATCTCGATAACGCAGACTATACACTTAAGACTACTCAAAGTAGAGGGTATCCAACCGTACCCCAAAAATAGTTGGTGGCGACTCTAAAATTTCTCACCATTGGTCTAGTTTGAGCTCACCCCAAAAGGTCTTGACGAAAACCGGTGATGACGGTGAGGTTGGTATTCACAGTGATTCTCAGCTCTTAGGTCGTGATACCAACCTCCCCCGTCTTTCTGGTATCACTATGTCCTTTTCAAGTTTGGAAACAAGAAGTTCTGGCGTTTAGTCCGACCGCTCATATTTTGATACATTTGAGTAATTATTAATCTCTCATTCTTTTTTCATCATCACGTTCCTTAGTAAGAGATTCTAGTTTACCTCAAGAGCTCGTAGATAGAAGGTACCCTCGCTGTTTTCATGAGGCAAACGTTCGCTTTTCCGTTGGTTCGTCCGTCCGAAGATTCTCTTCTTGCGAGCCAACGTTTCATTTTGAGACGAACGCCTTCCTTCATTTTGTCGTTGTCCGAGGTGGAGCACGGGGTTTAACCTTGTCATCCTTGTCGGCCATCTTGGGTTTGGATCTGATGCCCTGGCTCAACGACCAGGTTTCCGCGGTTGTAAGAAGTCTGGGATGTCGACTCCCACCGCTCCTTCCTTCTCGAGGATGAGGAAGAGCCTCTTCTCGAATCCTTTTCTTTCCGCTAGAATTGTGTGAAGGATTTCACTAAGTGCTATTTCTTCTTCCATGTCCGAGTCGGAGTTTTTGACTCTTCCGTATCATCCTCCGTCAAGCATCTTGGTCCCGCTAGTAGCCTTAAGAGCCACCCCTTTCCTTTCCAAGCTATCTCTCGTCTCGGTCAGTGTATTTGAATCCGACCTCATGAGTCCGTAGCTCCATATAGCTCTTTAAAGGGGGAGCATACTGCAAGTTGTCTTTTGGATTGCATCTGGAGTCTGCTTGGAGTAATAGCGATCCAAGGAACGAAAGAACTTGTCATTATTTGGAATCGAGTGTAGTGTTCGTTGACGGTTTCAATTCCAAGATAAGCTTGCGAATCGCCGATGGATGCTCTCCGGGGATTCGCCAGTTTGTGGTTGAAGCTCTCAAAATTTGGTCTGGAGAGCGCAATGACGTTCACATCCGGGACTGACTTCCTTCATATAGAATAATCCAATTTGTCCCACACGGCTTTATTGTCGTCAGCCTCGACGTCCGTGAAAGCCTAATCTAAGGACAATGTCACGGGCTAGAGCCTTTTCACTGGCGTATTGCAGGCTCTTTCATTGTGAGTGAGTTCAACATCGTCTTTGGTCTCCCAACCCCATTTTCTCCGATAGTCATCGGAACGGGAAGCTCATGATGAAGACACGGCCACATTAGATGAGTGACAGGTCATGAACATCTCATGCGAGCTTTCCACCGGGAGAAAAGCTCTGTGTGAACTTTGGCGGTTTGCTTAAAGTGTAACCTGAACTCCGTGGTTGAGAGCAGCCAGCAGGTTAAAGGTGGATCAACATTTTCATCACGTTTTGCGGGAAGGGGCTCTTGAGCCTCCTGGAGTTGGCAGTTGAATAGCATCTCGCTTTCTCTACCATTGTTAAGTTCAGAGGAGTTAAGGACTCTACGAGTAGGTAGAACATGCCTCGATACCACTTGTTGGTCCTTAGAGCCTGAAAGGGGGGGTGAATAGGCTCTTTAAAAATCTTTCTCTCTCTTAATGGCAGACACTCACTCAGGTTAAATGGATAAAATCAGTGCGAAGATTAACTAGGTAGTAGAAGTATGTTGCTTTATTATCCCAAGATAATTCTAACAAGGCAAAATAAAGATTTTAGCCGATTACAACACAACACCTCGCTATGGATACACACACTTGGAGTAAGTCTCTCGTTTTTGGCTCTTTACAAGATATACGCTTATAAGTGTATAAGTACAAGTAACTCCACGCGCATATAGAACTTACATTGCTTCTGCATATATATATACACCCTAGAAATCTATCTTGGAACGCATTTCCTTCGATAGCAGAAGCATCAAAGTTCTTCATCGGAAAATGTCAAGTTAATCGCTGGGATGTGGAGCTCGAAATATTGGAAGCATAAGTTGTAATGAATTCTTTGCCCGATTCCACGTACATTGAGACCGCGGTCCACATCTCCGCGTGATCCACGTGTAAGGTAATTTAGGTCTACAACGGGTTTGTCTTACATCCGGACGAAGAGAGCTGATGAGTAATTAATGCGGCTCGAAATGATGAAGCGGCGTCTTCTTAATCCGTCATAAGGTTCCTTACTCCCGTATCAGCGAAGCTCTGGATCCTTACTCCGTGCCGGTGGTTGCTTACTCTCAGGATGAATGAAGTCCTGAATCCTTTGTTCCGTGTCGCACTTCCTTACCCGCATGAGTAGTAGTTCGAGAGCTTACTCCGCATCGGCGCTCCTTACTCCGTATAAGTAGTGGTTCGGAGAGCTTACTCCGCATCAGCGCTTCCTTACCCGCATGAGTAAAGTGGTTCGGAGAGCTGACTAAGATCAGCCGCTTCCTTACTCCACATGAGTAATGGTTCGGATTCCTTATTCCCGCATTTGATGTCCTTACTCCGCAACAATTGTCCTTGCTCCGTTCAAATGAGACTTGGTTCTCAAATTCGTGTCTTCCTTTTCTTTAGTTCAGTGGAGTGACAATTTCGATTCTCTCTCTTCACAACAGTCTATCTTATTCCGTGCGAGTGGTAGACTTGAATCTCATTCCATATCAATTGAGTTAGCCAAATTGAGAACTAGACACGGGTTCCTTAAGTCGTTTTGTCAAGTATTTAGTTCGCATGAAAAGTCCTTACTCCGGATAAAGACTTAAGTTATGTATCAAGTGAATGACGATACTCATCATGATCCGGATCCGGATTAGTATCCTCGTCCTTAGCTTTGTTCTCACACAAGTAGGTCCGGATTTAGAGTTAACTCATCTCACGTACTTAATGGTAGAGCATGAAACATCTAGGTCAAATTACATAGGGTTTGTTCCGCATTATCCAAATTCTCGCTTGATCCAACACATAACACTTGGAAGAATTCTCGTGAGTCTCTCTCTCTAGCATTGGAACTCTCAAGTTGATTCGAAAAGTTATTTATTTAATGCATGTCAAAATCTTATATCTGTGAGTTCCACGCTTTGAGATAGAGGTTAACTCATTAGTTTTCGTTTAGTGTGTGAGAGATATATTTTAAGTTTTAAGTACTCGTACGCCTTATCGTCCACCAACAAAATTGATTTCCCACCACTGAAAAATGTAGAAGTACAAAGGATGGGTGATTTGCTCGATTTGGCAGATCTGATGCCCATATTGCTTTAGTTGATCTTGGTCGTTCATCTATAGATGGTGGATAGGCGCATCAATGTGCCATTAAATGCGCTCAATTGTTGGAATGGTGCAGCTTATCAGATAAACCAAGTGAGGATATCGTTAAGTGGATATGCTTAGGGTTGTAACTTTTGCTCGAAGGTAGGACCCTCGAAGATTTGGTGACTCAAGATTTAGATTGATCCATCAATATATGGAGAGTTGTTATTTCCAAATTAACTGTGAATTCTCGTAAGTTTACGACTCACATATCTTCGAGTCTTCATGGTCGGAGTTCGGGTTAGATTAGATGTATAAAGTATTCTACGACGAACAACGTGTCTACAACTCTTCGAGTCTTGACTCTCTCAGGCCCTAGTGAGTGACTTCGTGAGCGTGTTGAACCTACCCGTTGTTCTAGCACGCGAGTCTTCAACTCGGTACTACAAACCTTCTAGTCTTTCGGTTGCATTAAGCAACTACGTCGCTCTTCGACCTTGTATTAGTTCTTTGACCCTACGACTCTCTGGCTTCAACTCTTCCCACGTAGCTCTTAGCCTTTAAGATCTTCGAGTCTTTAATGTCCGATAATTTCTTTGGGTTAACTATCTCAAATTCTCCGACCCCTGAGTCCACGACCCTACAAATGACAATTATCTTTTTATTTGTCGCTTATATTATATGGACTCTTCGACCTTTATCTTCAAGTTTGTTTGTCTTTACTTTGTTTATTAATAGTGTTCATGACTTCAACTCGCAACCCTTCGAGTCTTCGAGTTTTCAGTGGCAAATTAGGTTCCCGTTAATTGTCGCATACATATGGAGACCTCTCACTTTACTGAGCTTCAAAGTCTTTGAGTCGATCAACGTCCAGTCACTTCTATTGAGAATTCTTCGACTCTACGAGTCGCGAGTTTAATCATGAGTATAGTGACTTATGCGTTCGAACTTGACTCTATGATCTTCGACCCGCCGATCTACGAGTCACATGTTTTTTGTCACTTGCTTGCTTGGAGTCTCCGGGACCCCTACGAGTCTACGAGTCTCTTGTCGATATGTTTAGTGACAAGTTTCACTTCTCATGCTTCGACTCTTCGGCTATGATACCTTCGGCTCATCGAGTCTCCGACTTGAAAGTTTATTGACACCTTCATCAAATCCTATAGTTCCCAACAATCTCTCCCTATTTTATGTGAGTCGTCAATGCTTTTAAATCCTGATGTCTATGACTCTAATCTGTTTAGTATGGTTTGGGCAATTCAATTTAAATATTATAAATTGTTGCATGGCAAAAGTTTTCGGGTGTTTAAAAATGCAGAGAACTAAAACCCACCCCCAAGACAATGTTAACTATTGCTTCACTGTCTTCCGAAACATACTCCCCCTACGAGGTTGCTCCCTCTACGATGAGGATTACTCCCCCTTTCTAGGTGAGGAACATGCACCAAAACCATATGGGAGCAAGAAAACATAAAAAAAAAAAAAAGCAAAGTGGCAAATATAAAGCCACCAAGTAATAAAGGAAGAAACAAATACACAAAGATAAGGAGAAAAAAGGTCAATGTACAAGGAAGAACTACAATACAAGCTACTTAGTATACTTAATATAAGGTACACTTTGAGTATACAAAAATAAGCAATTATCGGGCAGGTAAAAGTCACATGGGGCCGATCGTGCAGAGGTGGCATGGTTGTACATATGCCGGAATTCTAGGCACCAGAAGGGGGAAGACCGGTGGTTGCAGCAGGACTCGAATGTAACGAAGGCACAAAGAAGCCGCAAATCGTGAGGATCACCGAGCGGGGACACTGAGTCACCCAGGAGATCGTCATCAGCTGGGAAGAGGCATACCCCTATAGCCATGCCCGTATTGCATGATGCACATGAGAGCACAATTGAACCGATCGAGCTGTTCCCGTCTCGAGTCGATAGGCGTGGTAGGCGGGAGTCAAAGATGAGGATTTGCCGGTTAACGAAGTCGATCTGCCAAGTAGAATCAATGAGGAGATTTGTTTAAGAAAGGGATAGGGACAAGATCTGACGTTATTCCATGCATGGAAGGACGTCGTATCGGGGCCTTCGATAAATTCCAACAAGGTGGCATCGTCCATACGACCGGGCCTCTACAATGGGTACATATAGATCTCCATCCCGGTATTGTAGTGCACATTTGAGGGTAGTTTGGCCAATAGGACTTTTGGGCGAAGACAAACCGATGCATCTCAACATAGTCCATTTCGCGGTTGTCCAAGAGAAGTTCCCCAAGATCGGGGCCATTAAAGGGGACTTCATACCCACATGTGTGGTTGTTGCCACTGGCAGCTACATAATCATTAAACTCTTACAAGATGGCTGGATTGGCACCGATGGTTACCTTCGGCCGTTGGCCTATCGGAGCCGAGGAAGGTTTGGTCGGGGAAAATGGCATAGGTGGTTGAGGTGTTGGTTAAGTGGAGGAACTAGGGCCAGTGGAGGGTCTGGAGAGAGGAGTTGGTCTCTTCTTCATGCGTGAGCTGATAGGCACATTGTCATTTTGGACTCAGGTATTGGTGCCTTGTAAGCTCGCTTCCTCCCATGGGCATAAGTGGTGGCGGTTCGAGGTGGAGGAGACGACGGCTGAGTGTCGGTAGAAGTGGCTCAAGCAATGGAAGGATCTTCGGCTAGTAGGTGTAGGTCTGTCCTCCGAGAGTTTGTGGAGGCTTAATGGTCGTGGAAATCTCTCCACGAGCCGGGCGATGACATTCAGAGAATAGCGCCCATGGTCATGCTGAGACCTTCAAACCGCCTTTGTAAGCCCCTTAAGTCTTTCACAAGGCTCCCTCCAAATGTCTAAATCCAATGGAGTTTACACTAGTGAGGAGCGCCATTTCATTCTTGACCTTGTCCATGGTAAGGTCTGATAGCTCCACTTCATTTTGCGGTCTATCCATGTGACTTTCAAGGTGCTGAGCCATTCCTCAAAAGTTGGCATGGAAGGTGTAACATTTAATACCCTGTATAAATGCGCTTCAATTACCTTATCCATGAAGGTTGCCTGCTTCAGCTTGTAAGGGAACAGAGTGAGAAGCGTGGCTAATGGCATAGCCATTGGAATGTGGGCTGCGTAGTCCTACCCACTCCGAGTGGCCACTTGATGAGTTTGAGGTCCAAGTGGGGTGGTCATCTCGTACATCCAGCGCACCCAAGGACTCGTGGGCTTTCTTCTTCGTCGTCCATTCACTTGCCTCTTCGACTACAAGTGCTTCCTCTTCCTCAATAGGTGGAGCCATTTCAACATCATGGGAGACGATGGTCAAAGCTTCGCCATGATGGGAGATGGAGCCACCACAGAAACAACCTCAACAGGTCCTTCCTCACTAAACCTTCGCTCAACTAGCCAACTAATCGATGGTCTCCGTCCACTATCTATTTCCCGAAGGCTATCCACGCCTTCCTTGGTTTATCGGGGTTCTTGTGAGTCTTAGCATACTCAATATAGAATTCTTCAGCTCGACTCCCCAAGAGAGCTCAAAGTACGGGTTCCTTTTCTTTGGTCTCGGGAACTTCGTACTAGTGTCCGCGCTCATTGCAGCTCGTCTGCAGTATCATTGGGCACCTCTACCGGTTGAACCTCCTCCGGTGTTGGTTCAAGAGGGAGATAGGTTTCAGCAATTTTCTCCACCACTTCGCCGATCGTGCACTTGCTCGAAGGCGCAGAGGGAGACTCTAGAAGTCCGGGAGACCAATGTGGTCGTGGAATGCCAACCGGGGCCCTGATGCAACTGGCCGTGTCTTTGGCAAGACTTCTCACACTTGACCCGGGCCGCTTAATCGACTTGATCTCCACCGCCATCCTCATACAAGCTTTTTAAGATGTATTTGGCCCAAGTGAAGTATCGACGGGCGAGTGTTGAAGACAGAAGGATAGAGGTGTCGAAAGACTTGTGAGGATTTGTCCAAATCCATCCTTTTCGGCCTTGATCATAACATGTAGAATGATCCCGCCTATATGACGTCTGCTCACTACATAGTAGACCATTTTCATTTGCTCATGATTTGCCGAATCATGAGCGCTGTTTTTGCACATGAAGCACCGTCCTATCGAAGGACCATGCAAGTGCTTAACGGGAGAACCCTATCTTCCGGGCTCCCTGTCCCTTCTTTCCTGGGTCCGAATACCCAGAGAGTCTCTTTAATTTATCTTTGGAAAGACTAGATAGGGGTACGAAGTTACCTATAGGGAGCCGGAGAGACACGCTGCCGAGATTCGAATCTCCATGCCTTGTATGCTTCCACCGATCGCTTCTCCAAGATACGGCTAATGTCCTTGTGAAACCTGGAGAAGCTTCCACCAATATATGTGCATCCCAAAGCAAACGGATACAATGCCTAACTCATCAAGGCAATTTCCTAAATTAACCAGCCACCGACTTTCACGTCTCTATGGCTTCCCAGTACACGGGAGTGGTTCCCTGCGCCTCTCAACCCATTGCAGCACAGATAGCTTCTCTATCCACGGTCCGCTAAGTTTAGCCTTTGAGGGTTGAAGCGCACGAGACTAGCTTCCCGCCTCTACCACGGGCTCATCAGAGAACGGCTCCGGTTCCCGACCAGTTTGTAAGGATGGCCAAATCCCTTCTTCAACGCGGTCTGGACTAGCGGTGTGTGCTCCCGCACTCAACGGGTCGGCACGTCTGAACTCCAAAGTCCATCCGTTTCCATGAATCGCCTGGAACCTTCAACGCGCATCCATCTACGCTTTCAACCAACCCCTCTCCTTTCGTAGACGAATACATTCTTCAATCGTGCCACCGAAAAATGTCCACCAGCACCCACGCCGCTCGGGTCGTGACATTCTCCTCCCCAATCCTCGCAACGTCCTCGATGCGTTTGTTGACATCGCCCTCTGAAAGATGGCATCTTCACTCGACGTCCTTCCCACTCCCCCAATGTCAACCGTTGGGACATCTTCGCAGTTGCACAACACCTTTACCAAGATGTTCTCCGCTTGCCAATGTCCAGAGGATAGAGCCCTCTCAAGATCGCTCCGACGCACTGCCTTCGTACTCCCCCGCCTCATCGTATCACACTCTAGGATACCCAACTCTATGGACGCGAGACGCCAAGACACTACCGGTCGACCACCTTGCGGAGCTCCCACCTTGGGATCACGCGACCACGAGAGTGCTCGCTAGTCCTCGGGATAGGGCCGGTTCGGCTCTGATACCACTGTCACGGGGCCAGGGCTCCCGCTCTCAACCCATTACGGCATAGCTCTATCCACCCCGCTAAGTTTAGCCTTTGAGGGTTAAGCACGTAGATCGGTTTCGCCGCGACCGGGCTCATGTGGAGAACGGCTCCAATTCCCGACCAGTTTGTGTAAGGATGGCCAAATCCCCTCTTCAACGTCAAGTCTCGACTAGCGGCGTGCTCCCGCATTCAAGGCCGGTGTACGTCTGAACCCGAAGGGTTCCATCCGTTTCCTCCATGAACTTCCCTGGAACCTTCCCACTGACACCATCTACGCTTTCCACCAAACCCTCTTACGTAGCACTAACACATTCTTGAATCGTGCCATTGAGAACGTCCCGCCACACCACGCTGCTCGGGTCTGACACCAATCAACTCACGAGCCCGGACGATGTCTCCCCAGTCCTTCCAACATCGATGAGCTTGGTCTGCCACGGAGCTTATAGAGAGAGAGAAACTCGAGAGAGAGTAAGGTTCAAGGTGGTCGGACAAGAGAGAAAGAGAAACGCAGTTGGAAGAGAGAGAGAGCTTGGGTTTAGGGCTGGAATGGAAAACTAAGAACATACCTCCAGGTGTTTGTCTATCTTTGGCTTATATATGGTTGGGAAACATACCGTGTAAGCCTCATGCAATCTCGGTTCATCTTCTAGATCCACATCTTTCTTTCTGACCCGACTTTTCATCTTTCGGATCCACCCATTGGAGTACTCCGGTGATAAGTGCACGTCACCTATTCTTGGTGTGATTTGAATTTTAAGACAAGGAATGTACTAACGTGTTCGATGCTTGAGTCCTTGCCAATATCGAATCCATCTCACTTGAGTCCATGTGATCGCGACTTCGAACCTACATTTAAGATAAGTCTCCACTTTCAGCTTGAGCTTTGAGGCAGCTTCCTACAGTCCTTGCTTCCATGTCGATTCTCGGATTCAAGGACAAAGGTAGATTTCTCTAGACTTTTCAAACTTAACAACACAGATGAGGCATATGAATATGGCACATAAACTCATGCATGATGAATATTGTAACGGTGAATATAGTTACGTACAAAATGGGTTCTTTCAACCATATTTCCGGTTTATATGTATAACTACCGATTATGATCATTTACGATTCCATTCAACTTGGAAATGATTATGTATCATCATACATTTCTTATGTAGGATATTGATCTTAATGTTAATATAGCATCCAAGAAACCATTGTCTGCTCGTTGCTGCAACCTACCATGAAATCATCAGCATAGCTCACATATCAAGAAACTCACTCAATGAAGGCCTCACCTCCTCACCTTGGATCAACATGAGTTTGATTCAAGAACTAGGACTGCACTTTTTGGTATACTCATGGTCAACCGAATCTTACCACAAAACCTTGATCTAGCAATGATTTTCAGTTCAGCATAGACGACTTGAGACACAAGATGACCCTATTGAGAATCAAAACACACACTCCAAGATTGTCCAATGTACAACATAGCTTATGGCTACAGAGTTCGAGTTTGAGCATACGAGTTCCAGGTGAGCGGTCCCTTTCTTTTCATAGAAGGTGCTCAACATGGTTCATTATAGAACACATTTCTTGCTCAATTACGTAACTCCAACTATTATCCGAAAGAAAAACATTAGGGGGGGAATAGTGAGGACTCCCCAAGATATGTAACCTTATTTCCATTTTCTCTTTTCATTTAGCCTTTTCCACCTTGCCTCTTTTTAGTGTATGGTATTGGCTCTTTTAAGTAATAGTTCTTTATGATTCTCAAAAACTGAGTCTCATCCTAAAGCATTGTATCATTGAGGATCCTTTCCTGCAAGCCAACAGCATTCTATGAGATATAATAGTTCCTTAGTATGGATGAATGTAACACTACATTGGTGATATTCTCTCAGAAGAAGACATTGTGACTATGGGAATATCATTTTCATTATGGTATGGTAGAATTACTCATTTCACCTTATGACTTGAAGGTTATGACAGTTACCCCAATGAGTGGACACCGGTTCAGGGAGGTAGCAAGCTTATCCACTTGATTTTCATTTACCCGTAGAGACATATATGAATCACACTTAAGCATTACCAATTGTTCATGGAAAGTCACATAATCATTAACAAATAATAAGTACTTATATTTAAGCCAGGCAATGAGGGTTGATATGAACACTAGGCAGGTAGCGAGAAATTACGAGGTTAAAGTCAGCATGCCCAAGTTTTGATTGGGTTAATGAACCTAGTTCTAGCACCAAGGTTTGGTGAATATGTGGGCAAAGCTGGTATCAAGTGGATATATACCCAAGAAATGCCTTCTTTAAAGACATGATCACGTATGGGGGTGAGAACGGATTCAATAGCCATTTTGGGATACATGACAGGATTGTTAGAGATTTTAATGGCATTTATATTGTCTCACGAATGTGGCACAGTTCAAAGTCAATCCATAGTCTAGAAAGTTGACACCATCCAGTAACCGCATACACAGCCAACTACAACAATATATTCAATCCGCAACTGAGTTGAAACTAACTGCTTCTTGCTAAACCAAGATAAAGTTTGTTGTAGAAGTTGAGCATGTCCCACTTGTGTTCTTCTGCCAATCTCAGAACCAGTAAAGTCCTCCATCCGAATATCCCTCTCAATTGAAAATTAGACTCCCTTATACCAAAGACCCAAATTCTCGGTTCCTTAAGGTACCGCATAATCCTTTTGACATGTGACATGTGAGACTCCTTGGGATTTGCTTGGTATCTTGGTAAATGCATGTTGCAAACATTATATTGTGCCCTTTACTGTCGGATACGTAAGGATTCAACAGCGCCGTATTCGGTGATATCCACTTCCTTGGCTAGCTTTCATCCATATCGTTTGGTGTTTGTGGGAATGAGTTTTCGTGAGTTTTCCACATCACCATTTTGAATTTCGGAAAATATTTTTGTGTATTTGGTCTAACTAATAAAAAAATCTCATCCTCCAACTCGCCTGACCTCAATCTCAAGGGGAAGAATGAGAGTTCTCCCACGTCCATACTCATTTCAATCACTTTTCATCAGTTGGGAAAATTCTTCACATTATTTCTTATCCTTGATCCAAAGATTATGTCATCAACTAAAACTGAGTCCCATGGGGATCCTTTCCTCCCTTAAGAAACATAGTGGGGTCAATTTTGCCTTTTTTGAACTTGTTCTTGATGTAAACTCCTTTTATGTTTCATACCAAGCCCTTGGAGCTTGTTTTAGTCCATATAGAGCCTTCTACGGTTTGTATACTTTGTGCTCTTGGTTTGGCTCTAGGAAATCCGGAGGGTTGCTCAAACATAGACTTTTCTACGGGCCTCCATTTAAGAATGCACTCTTAACATCCATTTGATGAACTTTGAAATCTTGAATGCTACAAGGCTAAAAACATTCAGATGGCCTCCGCTCACCCATCGGCAAAAGTTTCATCATATTCGATTCTTTGTCCCGTATCCTTTACGTCGGTTTGGCCTTGTTTCTAATCACTACACCATCAACATCAAGTTTATTTCGAAAATCCATTTCCACACCAATAACTAGCCTGATCAGCTTTGTTGACTAACTTTCATACTTTCTATCTTTAGAACTGTTTCAGCTCTTCTTGCACAGCATCAATCCAATAGTGATCCCGAAGCGCATCATCCATTGATTTTTGTTCCCACTTATGATAGAAACATACTCAAAGGTTCTTATGAAATTAATAATAAATTTTATTTTCACTCTTGCAACAAGATCTCTATTATCAATTCATATGGCATCCTTTAACCTTCTCCTTGCCTTTGGAAGGTCTACTTTTTTCGATGTGTGCTCAATTGCTCTAGGTCGGTTCTTGGTTGGTGGAGGTAGTAGAGGCCAAACTGGTTTAATGTGATAACTATGACTTCTGATCCATGACTTTGGTTCGCAACAACCGGTCCATCTCTTTCTACATTAGGTTAGGCACATCTTCCATTGGTTCCTGATATTGGATTGTTTGTGTTAGGTCTTCACAATGATAGTATCCTGCACTTCATTTCCATTTTGGTCTCCTTTCCACATACCATGGTTAGTCTCATCAAATGAAACATGTATGGATTCTTAATAGTTTTAGTTCTTCTATTAAACACACAATAAGCTTTGGCCATTCATGGAATATCCAACTAGATATCCATCATCTAACTTAGCAAACATCAAACAATCAAGAACCTTTAAATTGTTCGAATATAGGCAAGAAGGTACACCCAAAGATCCTTAGGTGACCTATGTCTCCTTCCCTCTCATACACTCATAGGGTGTTTTCGCTCGTTTGTTAATTAGAGTTCTATTTTATGTATAGCAAGTAGGTAACAAATCTTCCATCCATAGAGATTTTGAAATGAGCTCCGTCTAAAAAGGTTATTCTAGCCGCTTTCAAGCTAAGTTTCGATTCTTTCTTTTTTCATTAACTCCATTTGTTGTGGAGTTCTGAACTTGAAATTATGCTGAATACCATGTTTAGTACAAAACTCTAACATATCGGAAAATTCAAACTCCTTGACATGATTGTGAATCGCATTTAATCAATGAGACTCTTGACATTAGAAACCAGTTGAAGAGCCCAACACGATTTTCAAACGTTTCTTGATTTGTTTTTGAGAAACATGACCCATGTGTATCTGGTGTAGTCATCTACAACTATGCAGGAAGTATTATGCGTATAAAGGAGGGACACATTGATCAAACCACATAGGTCCATGTGCAAGAAAGTTCAAGCTGGCCATGTGATTGAGGTTTTATTAATACTCTTGAAGGATTGTCTCACTTGCAAACCAGTGACAATCCCCTCTGGGTGTCCTTTCTCATAAACAAGCTTGGTCGGGCCCTCAACCAAATCAAGAGATGCCAGCTTAGACATAGTCTTGAAGTTTAAGTGATAAATCTCTTGTGCCACACCTGGTACAAGGGTGAAGCTTTGGACAAAAGCAAATTGGTTCGTAAGATTTAGCATTACAAAGACCAATTTATGAACAGCTGCCTTGTCTATGTCCTTTTAGCTTTGCACTTTGGAGACAGGACCTAAAACAGTGCGGGTGTGTTTTCCGTGGAACAAAACTTAATAACATTTTTGTCACATAATTTACTTATGCTCATGATTATGTTTGAGACCTTGAACAACAGGACACATTTTTGAATTGAAACAGAGCCATTAGAGTGACCTTCCAACAATCTTACCCTTTTTTTTATCCCCAAATGTGATGAGACAAGAGACCACTCTCTTACTTCACTCATAAGAGGCATTTATCATGTGTACGGTCAGGCCTTTATTAAGATACCACTTTGTTGAAATTGATCTTTTGTTTCTTGTGGCTACTTTTTAGCCTGCACTAGCACAAAGATTCATAACATCAGAGTAGTGGCACGTCTCCCCGGAAGAAAGTCCTCCACTAGTCTCGAGTCACACCGAAAAAGAGAAATAACAAGTAGGTGAGCGATAAGCCTTCCGTAGGGACCCTAATACCCACACATCACAGCCAACACAGAAGTCTGATACTACATGCCCCAGGTACTGCAACGTGTGGTGCACAATCATCAGCCCTTCACCGCAAACAAACATCAGACCCAGCCCCATTACAGATGCCTGTCCACGATCTCCACGGGATCCCACCATAGGGCACTTAGCCCTACCTCCATTTGTGCCCAATTGCTCCACCGAGGCCTTAGCCTGTCCACAAAGGCAGCACATGCCGGCTCGCGCCGCCACACAGGCCTCGCTATCGACGCATACGCTACTATCAAGCCAACCACATAAATCACCATCGGTGCATCACGGTGAGAATCCAACAAGTCGCGGAACCCAAGTCCTAAATCCGTGAAACCAACATACCAACGCCATTATGGTCTTAAGGTGTACAATACTCCCTTTTTAACTCAGAAATGCGCCTTCACAAGTTTATCCTCATTCCTCGACTAAGCAAATGAGATACCTACAAGAACGGCTTTCGGGCAAATAAAAAGTCTCGGCATTGGGTCTCCATATCATAACTAAGATAATCTGATTTAAGATTTTTCTCGAGATATCTAACCCCACTTTCAAAAAATTCACCTTCACTTAAAAACCTGATTTTTCCAGATTTTACATCAAATCCATTCCACATTTTCAAGGAGGGCAAATTTATTTTTCTAGTATTTTTCTTTGAATCAAAATGGGGGGTATTTCATTATTTAAATTGCACCCTAAGTATACTTAGGTACAATGGTTTACAATATAAATGTCCAGGCAGAAGCAGAATAATCACCGCGGATTCAAGTCATGATCATCACGCCACATCCTCGACTAACGATCCGGACAATGATCCGGACTACTCATCCAGATTAATTGATCCTAACTAACATTTGACTACTGATCTGGACTAATTGATCCGGGATTTTATCATTGCTGATCATGAAGTCATTGATCGCACGCTTGATCATGAAGCTACTAGAATCGCTAACTTCTCACCCCAAAGTTTGTCCAAAATCGCTCATCATCGCTATGTGTTTGTTCTTTTCAGGAATTAACCTAGTGACCCTCAGTCACCTGCCAAACACAATGCTTTACTCAACAGATCACAAAATTACATAACTGCAAATCGATATAAATTAGTTAATAACTATGATCTTATGCTAAATCATTGCATCTAACCCCAAAATTGGGTTTGTCAAAACCTAGGGTTCATGCTCAAATTCATAAATCAGTGATAAATCGTGGTATATTCGAAGACAGGATCTAGATAAGAAATTCAAGGGACACCAAACTTAGAGCATTATTTTATATCCATTTAACTCCAATCACCCCAAATCACCAAGTGAAGCTTCTTCACCTTCCTTGCTCAAACACGATGCACTCAAACAATTAGCGCGATAAGGCGCTTCTTAATTATTTATAATTGGCCGCTAACACCACCTCAAAGTTAATAATTGACCTCCCGAGGTCACTTAACTCCAAATTTGAGGCCAAATTATCGTCAAAATGCTCTCGAAATGATGAGCACAACACTATAAATATTACCACACTCAAATGACCGCTAAATGTAAAAGTCAACCAATAAACCCCGAAAAGTCAACAATCGGGCCACTTGGGGCCCCGACCCGGCACGGGGGCCTAATTATAGTCAGGGCTCACATCGACTAACACATTATTATCTAGATGTTTTTAGCATTGCAGAAGACTATCTCTCAGCCTCACCCAAACACGGGTCTTTACATAAGTCTTGGGGGCCCACCCCACTGGGCTGGGGGTAAGTAAAACTGCAGCTTAATAATTTAGGTTTCCCATGAAAAGGGAGCAAGGTATTTAACTTGCTGCGCTAATTTAGGTGAGAGTCATATTAGGCTGGCTAGCAAGGTTATCCTTTTGAACTATACAAGACTTCTCCTTTCATTATTAGCTTTGGCAAATTTTTTAGGCAAGGCTGCATAGATTGCTTTTCTCTCTCATGTTTAGATTTTGGTTTCTTCTGTGAGATAACCTGCAGGTGCCTAGTTTTCTTCCTACCGTAGTTGTGATGTTGCCGATTATCATAAATATTTAACTTGGCTTACCCTAATTTCTTTAACAACCCCATTCTTAAGATACCTTGTAGAATCTCGCATCGATAGGATAGGTGTCCAACTTCACAACAATGGGGCAGCTTATAAGTTTGGGTTGGATACATTGTCCTGAAGGGTTTCCTCACACAGAGTGTTAAGAGGTTTCCTAGGCTTTCTTTCGAAATCCTAGACTATTCTTAACTCTACCATCAGTGGATAAACTTGGGGCTGGGAGGATACACCTTGCTGCCGATCCACCTCAAAAGTAGTAGGTATCTACTTGGGTTTGTCTCTGGGAATTAGGATCATTCTTAATAAACTCCGTTCTTTAACAACCTCATTCTTAACAAAACTCCTGTCGAAAACCTTTTTAGCTTGGGCCTACCTCATCAATCACAGACTGAATGTCTTTAGACGACAATTACCCGATCTTTAAGTTCGAGGTTTTAGCTCGTGGACTAGCAACAGCCCATATAGACACTCTCTTTCCACAATTAAGGAGATAGACAATCGCCCGCAGGAACAAAGCTCGGCAAGACACTTGGTCCGATACAGGGAAGTTCCAGCCTTGGCAATTGGTCCTCTCGAGAAACCTAGACCCAAGGGCAAGACCTTTCACATCCTGGGAGTTGTTCTGGAAGTGGTCGTAATTTCACTTAATCTTGCCACTTTTTAATGATTTGGCTCTTCTTTTCCTCCGCTTTAGCTTTAGTTTTTCTGCACTCCTTTTCGGGCTAAATCGATGTCTTTACGAAACATTTTTGATTAAGTAGCTTTGTCCAAAGATTTATCGTGTGTGCTTCTCATCTCACTCACTCACCTCTTAATCTTCTTTTTGCTCTTTCATAGTCTCGGATAAGAGTCTCCCATATTCACATGAAAGCATTTCTAATTTAGTAGTATCTTTCTTTGTCAACTTTTACAGGAGAATTGTTCCTCCAAGGTCTTTATGAGCTCTATAGGTGTCTTCAATTTCAGAATAGAGCCCAAGCCATGCAGGTTTTTAGACTTTGATGTGAGGTGAGTTGTCACCATGAAGCAGATAAGACCTTTTTCCATCTTTTCTTCATCTAAGGATTCTTCTTCCTCCTTAATTTCACTATTGAACTTGTTTGTGACAACAGCTTCTCTTGTCATCCTTCCGTTTGAGGAACCTTTGGTTCTTTCTTCTTCGCTTAGCTACCTCCTTCTTCCTTTTTTATCTTATAATACTGTTAGTGTCCGAGGGTCACAGTAAGATAAGACCGCAACTTCTCCTTATCTTTTCCTTATAAAAGGACGAAGATGACTCATCCTTACTTTCCTCGTAGTTTCCTTCTTTAGCTGCTTCTTGATCTTAGTGTCACCCTTGATCTCGAGGTGCCATCTCGTATCAATTCCATCGGTATCTTCTTCTTTCTTCCTCTAAAGACGGTTCCCTTAGATCTAATAGCTTTAAAGGCAAACGGACTTATCCTTTTTCTGCTGGTTCTCAAATGCCTCCAAGTTCTTCCCTCTTTGCACTTCAAACGTCTTGAGGTCTCCATAAAGAGCTTCCATAAGCAAATCTTTCCATTCCTCCAAATGATGGATGGGTCGATGTCTTTACTGCCAGCCTCCCAAGGCAATAGATCTTAGAAATTTGTCATTTTTATCCTTCCTCGAGAGAGTTTAACATTGTACGTCTTCATCCATTCAATTAGAACAGTGAACCATTTATATATACTATCCATGATTTCTTCAGTCTGACATACTCCAGCGTCTCTAAGTATTCCACTTGAGCATGGAAATCTTATTGTCCTCAACCTGCTCATCTCCTTATAGACGATGAGCTATCCACACTTCCTTGTCATGGCTAGATCTCTGTGACATACATCCGTGAACATGTCATCACTGAGTGCAGAGAGGTGACATTCTTTTTGCTGCAGCTGTTTACTTTTCTCCCCGCCTCCACCTTAGACCAATTAGTTCAGGCTTTTCACAGAATTAGCCTTTCCAGATGCTCCATATCGATTGAAATGGCCCTTTGGTTATTTTTCTGCAGATAAAAAGCCATCATGTGTGGTGAGCTTCTACTTTCGCTTTTTCATTTGATAAGCGCGGTCAAAAAAGTAAGGGTACTGGGAAGATGAGCTAAAGGACGCTGTGGTAAAGCTTCCTTGTTCTTTCTTGTTATACCAGCTTGGTTCTTTTTGCTTCGATCTCTAGTTTCACCTGACCACTGAGCACGATCGCTTCTTGTTCCGCGATCTGAACCAGGGAGCTTACTCGAGAGCTCGGAGCTGTAAGCATCGTGGGAATCCATATTAGTCGATTAGGGATCTCTACTTTAACATGGGACTGCTTCGATACCACCTTATAGTCCGTAAAATGGTGAGTCTGTGAGGGGTGAAGGGACTTTTTCGCGGAAGCTTAGACTATCGCCCAGTTCTTTTTCTTCTATAATAATCGTGATCAATATATTTACTGAGCAGATGACAATTGGAGTAGGAGTGATTTTTGGTAACACACAAATCTAAGATAAGAATAAATGCTCAAAGACAAATAAATAATCGAATATTCCTTTCGATGTCATTAGCGTAACCAATTGACCCATTTGAAATGCTCCGGACAAATTTGGATTCAGAATGAACAACACAAAGATTAGACATCTAAGTTTTTGGGGATCTTGGACAAAAACAAAGAGTGATTTATTCTTGTTCTTCCTTCAAACACGATGTTACAAAGACTTCGAAGAATTCTCTCGTTCTCTCTCTAGCATCGAACTCTCCCGTCGATTCTACAAGTTATTTATCTAATGCATTTCGCCGACCTTATATATTGCGTTCGTGAGTTCTATGCTTTTTGAGATAGAGTTAACTCATTCTTTTATCATTCACCGTATGAGAGGTATATTTTAAGTTTTAAGTGCTCGTGCACCTTATCGCCCATCCCGACAGCTTCAACTTCCGCACACCAAAACGCAGATGTGTTAATGATGATCTCGCTCCGATTTGGCCGATCTCATACCCATACGTGCATTTCCATGCACATACTGCTGACGCATCTTGGAGCTCATCTCCGTAGATGGTGGTCAGGCACTAATGCACCAGTCAATGCGCTTTCAATCGGCTCGAACGTGCACAGTACTTTATCGTACAGTCCCTTACCGATGTTACCGCTACGGATATGCTTAGGGTTGTAAGTTTGCTCGAAGGTAGGAGTCCCCGAAGATTTGGTGACTCAAGATTTACATCCATCAATAAAGTACGAGAGTCGTTATTTCCGATTTCAACAAATGAATTCCTCACGAGTTTACAACCCCATATCTTTAAGTCTTCAGGGTCGGAGTCCGGGTTAGATAAAATGCATGAAGCACTCTACAACGAATGACGTGTCTACGACTCTCGAGTCTTAACTCTCTCAATGACCCTCAGATCGATTTCCCAGGCGCCGTTAAGAACCTACCTATTATTTTACCGCGTAGTCTTTCGTCTCTGCTCTACAAACCTTCGAGTTTTTCCACTTTGTATTAAGCAACCACATCGCTCTTGACCTGTGCTGTTCTTTGACCCTACGACTCTACGGCTCCAACTCTTCCGCCGTAGCTCTCATGCCTTTAAGATCTTTCTTTTAGGTCTTTAATGTCTCGATAACTCCCTTGGGTTAATTATCCCACCCTCTCCGACCCTTGAGTCTACGACCTCTACGAATAATAGTTATCTTTTGTTTGTTAGTTTATATTGCATGGACTCTTCCGACCTTATCTTTGAGTCGTTTTATGTTCATTTTGTTTATTACATGTTATTCATGACTTCAACTCACGACCCTTCGAGTCTTTGAGCTATCAAGGGCAGGTCTCGCTAATTGTCGCAGACACATATGGAGACTCTCACTCACGGCTTTAAAGTCCCCGAGTCGATCAATGTCTAGTCACTTCTCTTGAGAATTCTTTCGACTCTACGAGTCGCCAAGTTTAATCATGAGTATGGTGACTTATGCTTTTTTGGAACTTTGACTCTACGATCCTTGACCCCGCCGATCTACGAGTCACATGTTTTCTCGTCACTAACTTGCTTTGAGTCTCCGGCACTTCCGAGTCTACGAGTCTCTTGTAAGTATGTTTAGGGACAATTTCACTTCTATGAGCTTTCACCTTCTGCTATGATACTATAAAAACCCGTATTTGGGTAGTGTGGCTAAGAGATAGCCTTCATCCATGTTCAAAACATCCGGACAATATTGTGTTCTCAATGTGAGCATTTTTTGATTGTAATTTGGGCCCACTCCGAACCTAAGGCCCCTGAGTGGCCCAATTGTCGATTTTTTGAGATTTATGGTTGACATTGTGCGAAGCGGTCAAGTGGGGTTGGCAAATATCCGGATAGTGATGTGCCTGGCCATTTTGAGCGTTTGACCGCACTTCTGGGCTTAATTTGGAGTTCGTGACTCCGGAGTACAATTAATATTTTTGGGATTTATTAAAAAAGAAAATGCAAAAATATAAATAGGATGAGAGTGTACTTAAAGTTAGAGAGCCAAGAGAGAGAGAGAGAGAGAAAAAAGAGATAAAGAAGCTTTAGCATTCGCTTGGGGGCGCTTTAAGCTTGTTCGATCCAAGAATCATTCCAGTACTCATGCTGCCGGAGAGCCGAGAGAGAGAGAGAGAGAGAGAGAGAGAGAGAGAGAGAGAGAGAGAGAGAGAGAAAAAGTTTATTGACATTCGCTTTGGGCATTTTAAGCTTGTTCGATCGTCAAGAATTATTCGTAGGTGTTCCATTGATTTTCTTCACCCTTTCTTTGAATCTTCATTGATTTAATATATAAGAATTGAATGAAATCATGAAAATTTTACTCAACTCTAGAATTGGGGAAAAATGGAATTTATACGAAACCTAGATGATTTAGGTTGTTTAATAGCCTAATGTACTATTGATGTTAAAACCCTCATTAGGGATGAATTGTTGTTAAAATGGAGATTTAACTCTGTAATTGGGTTTTTGACCACCAGTGAAGAACGCAAAGTGTAGACACGATCAGAATCGCCTAGGTTAGCTTCAAGCAAAGCCTTTCGAGTAGTGAGCCGAGTAAAGATGCTTATCACGTAGCCTCTTTTGTCTCAAGTAGTATCGTGAAGTAGGCTTCAGCAAGGAGCGTCGTAGCTAGTCTTGCGGTAGTCCCTATCAACAGGCAGTTATCGCGGCTGCGTTGGATAAAGTTGTAGTTCCGAAGTTTGACTCAGACTCGATCCATTTACATTGTAAACTATTATGCCTCTCCACATTTATACTTAAGTTACAATGTAAATAACTAAATACCCCCATTTGGATTCAAAGAAAAATACTAGAAAATAAATTCTCACTCTTTCAAAAATTTAAATTCGATTTAGTTAAAAACTCAAAAATCCAATTTTTAAAGGTGAATTTTTGAAAGGGATTAGACATCTTAGAAAATCCCCAAAAATCAGATTATCTTAGTTATGATATAGAGACCCAATGTCGAGACTTTTATTTCAAGAAAACAACTCCTCAGAGTATCTCTTTCCTCGTCAAGGAAATGACGATCGATTTGTGGAGCTATTCGACGCAGGCAAGGCGAGTGTGGTGAACTCCACGCCATATATTATGTTGGAAGGTTCAAGAATTGGGCTTGGGCTCTATGACTTGTTGGGTTCTCTACCGTGATGCATGTATGATGCAGTGTGGTTTACTGGGAAGGCATAGCGCATCGTATGGCGTGCTTCGTGTGGCAATCGTTCTCCAGCAGTATAGCGCCGTGCGTAGGCCGAGTGCTCCGAACCGGGATCCCGGCGAGGATCGTGTCGAGTCGTTGAGCTCTTGGGACTTGGGCTATGTACTGTCCCCACATCGGGGCCGGGGAGGAGAACGACGGTGCTACTTAGGTAGGTGTGGAAACCTCTCCCCAAGACGAGGCCTTAATGGGGCCGAGGGCCTACCAAAACAAAAACCATGCGTGAGGCCCAAAGCGGACTATATCAGATATCAGTAGGGTGGGTCATCAAGATAAATGGTATCGAGCCAGGGCCGGGTCGGTGGTGCCGCCGAGGACGCCAGCTCTCCGAAGGGGGGACGTAATGTCCCACATCGGTCGGGAGGGAGAACTAAGTAAGCTACTTAGGTGGTTGGGGGAAACCTCTCCTAAGACGAGGCCTTTGGGGGCCGAGGGTCGACCAAAATAAAACCGTGGGCAAGTGCGAGGGCCCAAAGCCGGGACATTATCGGGTTAACGGTACGTCGGGTCCCATAAGCCAAGTGCCCCTGAAATGGGATCTCGTTGCGGACCAGGACAAGCCGTCCCGAGTGGGCAGTAGCTGGGTCCTGACGTTTATTTGTAAAGTCGAGTCCTCGATGGATCGTGCACACCACACAAAGGTACGAGTAGCACTGATCACGTAGTATGTACTTGTGTGTCCATGATGTGGAGTGCGAGGGTCACCCACCGAGCTTGTCTTCTCCCCCTACTTGTTGTTTACCTTTTTGGGTGTGACCCGGGACTAGTGGAGGACTTTCTTTCAGGAGGACGTGCTCACTACTCCGATGTATGATACAAAGATTTATTCTATATTATTTTGTAATGACACCCCTAACATGGGTCCGGTGACGCCTCCATTTGCATACTATTTGTGATGTGATGTTTGTATGACTGTTCGACTTATTGTATGCATGATGATATATGGGAAAGTACGTGATTACCCTTGACGTATGACTCGAGGGTCAGCATGATCGAGACAGCACCACAAGTAGTTCTATCAAAGTAATTACCAACCCTCAACCTCTCGAAAGGGCAAGGGGAAGTCGTGTTCCTGGTCCCGGATTCCCCCTAATTTGTGGGCGTCATGTATACCTCGGATCTTTTGAGTCTCCAAACCTCGATGTTTATTGACAACTTCCATCAAATCCTATAGTTCTCAATGCACTACTTGGTTTAGAGCACTCCCCGCATCTCTTCATACGTTGGGAGTCCCCCGAGCTCTTTGAGTTTGCACTTTGGCGCGCTTTTTTGGCATGGTTCACCCAACGCCGTGCTCTCTCGCTTAATCGGGACCGCTATGCTCCGCCCTAGTGGCGTCAAATACACGTCATAGCTGCGGTATGTCGATGCCCCAAACGCCCAACTCCTCTCTACAGCTAATCGACTCTTCCACTTCCATGGAGCAAAAATGGATCTTGTACCCTTTCCCAGGTATTCATTGTCTACCTCCTTTGTGGATCCCGTTCCCACCATGGCTCAGGCTCCGCCGCTTCCCGCAACCGCCAAACAGGGGAGAATGCCATCCGATCCCCCGCGCAGCCTCCTCTTCCGCTCCCATTAATAAGTGCATCTACACTTCCTCCCGGAATACCTCTCCATTCAATTTAGTCACTTCACTCACCCCAGCTCCTCCTCCAAAGGCAGCTCCTCCTTCGACTTCTCCATCCGAGGCCATCACCTTCCTCCCATCACATTGCGGAACCCGATCCATGACCGCATGGAAACGTTACAATGCTGCGACCAAGTATGCCACCTCTATGGCGAGCGAAGATGTATGATGAGTATTTGTCCCTTCTCACCCGGAAAATCTCAATTTCCTTATGCTCGAGAAGGGCTTGTTCACTATTGATTACATAGACAACTTCCCTTCCGAAGTGATAAAGATGGCATGAGGTTGTTTCCGTCTCCATACGATTATGAACACGTTATTGTCGTATTGTCGTGCTACCTAGGGGCTACTTCGGGAGTATAGCCCACATCCAAACCTTTCATTTATGGAACTCCCGAGGACAACAATCCCTTGGAAAATCTTACCGTCCTCATTCCATACCGTGTCAAGATCTTTCGTAGATTTGATACTTTATCTGCTTTCTAATCCCTTCAAAGTAGTTACTCCTAATCCATTCTCATCGGATTGTGGAACACAAAGTAAGAAAAGAACCAATTGAATCTTTAATGTTTTGATTCGATAGTGGCTAATAAGACAAAGCAAGCTTTATGAAGATATGGGTCGATCACCTTGATTCCTAATAATGTCGTAAGTCGGCAATCCGGAGTAAGAAATGTGCCCCATCAACCAAAGGAGATAGTCGTTGGAAGCTTTTGTCTCGGCTTCTTCATTAAGTCCTTCTTCTAAGCTAGACTAAGACCAAATAACATCGTTAATTTTATGATGTGCAGATGACGGAGCTTCGTCAGAAGATTGCAATTAATAATGATCTTCAAGTATATGTAAAGCCTTTATTTTCCATAATGTGATATTTTTGTATAATGCTAAACTGTCTCCATGTTGCTCAATGAATGGAATATAAAGTTATTCCTCATTTCTGCTTGTGTATCTTGTTGCTCGCTACCCTGGGACGATTATGAAGTGTTTGGCATATCCATATTGGGGGATTAAGTTAGACACCCAAAACCTAAAATTTGACGATGTAGTTAAAACTTATATAATCTGTCTAGATCTTCTATGTCTATTCTAAGTTGTTGCAGTATGATAAAACTCTAAATCGGATCTTCACTCTGGAGAGCAAAGCTAAGGACAGACATAACCTCGATCCGGACCAACGGAGTGTTTCGCCAAGCACTTAGTAAATAAATCAAGTCCTCATGCCGGAATAAGCGAATATTCGTGGTGGACTAAAATTTAAAGTTACTGGGATTATATGAATTTATGCCTTATACTTAAATGGGACTGGAGTTAAAAAGACACGGAATAAGAACCTTGTGTTTTCATCTTCACACGGAGTAAGAGAAATTATTACTAATAAAAAGCTAAGTCTTCCACTTCCTTAGCGGACCAAGGACAAGAAGACACGAAGTGTGCTTAATCCGAGTCTTTCATTTACTGGGAGCAAGGAAGGACTTACGTGGGGGAAGGACCCAAGTCCTTTTGCTCGCAAAGAGTAAGTGGAAAAGAGATGCGGATTAAGGAATCCGAATCCTTTTACTCAAGCGGATTAAGGATACACCGATACGGGAGGCCATCCTGACTTTTTACTCATGCGGAACAAGGAACTCAAGCGCAGTAAGGAAGTGCCGACACGGAATAAGTGATTCCGGGTATCAATTTGACACGGATTAAGGGAACACCTAGATGGAATATATAAGGATCCGAGCTTCACTAACACGGAGTAAGGAATTTTAAGCAAAACGAACCAAGAAGACACTACTTCACTTTATTAGCCTTGCATTCGAAGTCATCAACTTCGCCGTGTCCTAATGTGGGGCAGTGACCTATCAAGATTCAAGTCATCTTACACGTGGATCACACGGAGATGTGGACAAGAGTCTTAAATGTACTGGGATCACGCTAAGAAAATTCAATGTTTAAAGTCCCAAGATTTTGTGCTCATATCTGCAGCAGCTTGTGCTAAACATTTTCCTAGAAGAAACTTTAACGGGGCATGAAGCTATTGTTTAAGATCCTGGGCTCTCCAAGAATGTTTCACAGTGATGTCTACAGAGATATTAAGCTTTGTATATTTTCAAAGTGTGGGCACAGACATGTACAAGAGCCTTAGAGATTAATTTGGCTAGTAAAAAGTATTAGAACAAAGTGCTAGAGAGTTTCAAGAGATCAAAAGTCACGTCACTTTTAATTGGCTATCATCTTGTTGTAATTATTTTTTGATAATAAAATGTAATACTTCTACTATCTAGTTATCTTTCACACTGATTTTATCTTTTAACTAGAAAAGTTTGGTGCCGTAGAAGAAGAAGATTTTTCGGCAAGAGCCTATTCACCCTCTCTAGGCCTCAGGGACCAACATTAGCATCTAGCTATCAATCCAAGTTTAACTTATCTGATCAAAAATCTTTACTCAAGTAATAATCGCATATTACTTTCGCATACACATGGGATCATACTACATAGAGAATGTGAAGTTAAATACTTATTAAAGATCCAAAAGTACTAGTTAGGATTTTTGAGAGATATTGGATTTGTTGTCAACATTAGATTCAAGAGCCATCTCAAAAGTAGTATGTTTAGATTTGAAGCAATTCCGCAGGCAGCTTTTTCACTTAAACTTCAAATCATATCTCACTCCGACATAGTCTATTAGCTCATGATTGATACCATTTTGTAGATATTTGAGTTATCTATTCAGGAAAAATAATATGAAAACATTGAGTTTTGATAAATGCAAGTAGGTGTTGCCATACGGCAATAATAAGGTTCATGACTGATCGTAGTGTGTATCAACTTCCAAAAAAGTATATCTTTCTTTACCTGACCTCGGATTAGCTTATAATTGGTACTGTTTTAGCTATTTGAGTTGGTTATCCAGCACAAAATGTTAGCGTTTAGGTGATTGGAATGGTGAAAGGCCCTCGAAAAACTTTGTTTATTACACATAGGTGTTTATCACGTCATGCGTAGACCAACAGCTGCAAAAATATTTTTGAACCTGGTGACAAATTATCATTCTAAGCAACTTTAATTATTGTCCTAAACATGTTTGAGGTTTCTGGGGCACAGTGTTTTAGACTGTGAAGTTACGCTAAATCTACTGAAGATGAACAACTCTTGCATTAATTCTTTTTTTTTTTTATACAGTCACATCAATGACTTGGATTAATTAATTAATGGAAACGATGGTTAGGGATTGGTTGAAGTGATTATGGATGGATCAAATGGTTGAGAAATATGTTGGAAGAGATTAACGGTCCATAGTTGGTCGCGTACTAGGGCAAACTTCTGTAAATCTGGTAAATTAAAACTATAATGAGGGCTTGGTCGGGGTCACGTAATCATGGTCGAGGTGGTCGCTTGCATAGGGTTATGTGTAACTTATATGTGTGTTTTTTCAAAAGAAAAAAGAGTGTGAGAGCAAAAAATTTGTTTAAAAAAAATGAGGAAAAAGAAGAGGAGCTGTGAGCCTTCCAAAGGTAAATAGAGTTAATTTTTTGAGGGCAAAGATTTAATTCTTTATACTTGAAGAACTTCTCCAAATTCAAGGCCATCACGAGGATCTGCATGATAAATCGCTTTCAAAAGCAGTTTTAAGTGCATCCAAAGAAGACTGTTGACACCCATGCCTGGAGTTTACCTGGTATCTTCTTCCCTACCTCCTTCAGACAATTTGTTCTAAGAACTTTTGGCCTTGACATTGCCACTTGCTGGTGACCAGAAGGTTGAGGCATTGGCGCGCATCCCGCATGTTTCGTAGGTGAGGGGTGTAAAAACGCACCGGTCTCGGTCCGGTCCGTGATTTAAGCTGCCCACTCGCTAGCCCATTTAGGCTCACACTTTTAATGAAGATCGTAATTTTCTTCTCGTCCGGTCCTGTCCATATTTATTTATTTATTTTAAAACTTATTATAAGTTAATTTTATTTAAAATAGGGGAAAATTTTAACCTAAAAATTATATTCAATAGTTTATATTTCAAATATTTATTTTAAAATTAATAAGTTTAGACTCTAGGTACTAATATACTAAGTAAAATATATAATAGTTTTTAAAAAATTATTTTTTAAAAAAATAAAAAGTTTTCATCTGGCGGATTTGTCCGGTCCGCACGGATTTGGTCCGCATAATTGTGCCTCAACGGACCCTGGCCTGTTTAGGCCCGCGATTATAATGGATCAGAATTTCCTTCGGTCCACTACCTGGTCCGCAGCCGGACCGCTTTGATCGGATCGCGGATCTAAGGTCCATTTTACACTCCTTACTCACTTGGGGGATTGAAGACACAATAGATTCTTTCCCTACTTCGAGTGTATTGGTGTCACAACAGGGGTGAACCATGTGGAAAGGGTGATACCCATCACACCAAGGACGTAGCCTTCCCACCCTGGGCATGTGAACTTCTACATAATGTGTTCTTTGGGGGCTTTGTTTAGCGAGTAAGTTGGTGAAGTATTTAAATCAAGTAAGAAACAACATGAAGTGAGAATAGCTAAGCTTAACCAGATTTAACCTTAACCTGCCGCGAAAGTGGAATTAACATTCTTGAAAAAATTTTAGAACTACCCATTCCATTCACCCCCTCTTAAAGGTGCTTGATCTTTTCGGAACTTTTACCCATCGTGAGATTTTTAATTTGGACTCGCTAAATGTTTTAACCAATTGTCTTATTTAGCCTTTAATTCCAAACTAATATTATATTTGGCATGCTTGTCATTTAGCCTCCTCACTACTTACTTGCGGGGGGATGCCATGATCCTCACCTTTATGCTACCTTGAATCACTATAACGGTTTTTTTACGCTAATGAAAATTCTAAACCATTGATCAGAACATCCACGATTCGTATTAATGTTTTAAGGATAAGAATTTAGTGTCACGTTTCTCATTTTAGCAAATTTATTATAATATATATAATTTTAATTAATAATGCATTACCCAATTTTTTCAAGTAGTGTCCGGTGGGAATTATACTTGCCAACGTAGGGCAGTGATCAAGTAATAAAGAGAGGTATATTTCAAACCCCAATGTATCAATCCCATGAGGAATAACCATGCCAACTAATATCACTTGAAAATTGGGCAAATTCCAAATATGTTTGCATTCCCTTCCCTTTAGATCAAACAATAATAAAACTTAAATCAAATAACTAAACAACAATTAAATTAAAAGATAGCGTAAACAAATGATGTGAAAATCTAGGAGTGAAGTCACTAGAATCGTACTCCCCCATGCCTTGCCAACAAGTTATCTCCTATTCATTCATGTTGAGATTAATTCACCTCTAAATGCAATACCCTTTTCCCCGTGATATACACTTCCCTTTAAGTGCTGATTTGATAAAGTTAAATGTGGGTTTGTTTGGTCTTCACTCTTCTTTTACCATGTTTTTAGTTAATTAGATAATCACGCCAAGACTAATTCTTTCCACTACCTTTTGTAAGAGAAAACATTACACACTCAACCAATAAATCCAACGTATAAGGAATATAATGAAGATATTCAACATTCAAAACCTT
>CM042084.1:441975-460408 GCA_023512835.1 Taxillus chinensis | reverse complement strand
CCTCCTTGGGCCATATTAATAATAAAAAAATATAATAATAGTAATAATAGGAATGTATGTAATAATAATTATTATGAACATAGATGAAAATATGTATGTTGTTAGAGATCGATTTTATTAGTTTATTGGAATAAAATTAAATTTGGTTTGATCAATAGAATTGGTATATGAGGCGTTGGGTGTTTTCTTTGAATATTAAATATGTATGTGTGTATCTTACTTGTGGATAGTGTTTGGCTGGTGAATTAAATGATACGTAATGGTGTGTATGGAATTACGATTGTTGGGATATTTTGGTTTGATTAATTTTGTGTGGATTTCGCGATGAATTTAGTGAGTTAAGCTGTGGGTCCCATATAGAGAGTGGCAAGAGGCCATGGGTCCCCTATATTAGTTGGTTAACTCAGGTCCCGTATGTGGCCGGTTGACATTAGGAACACCAGTGGGTCCCACATATGGCGGTTAATGCTGTTGAAATTCCTGGACTTGGTGTGGGAATGTCCATTGGGTGATTGATTTGCCGACGTGAGCCTTTAATGATTGAGAAATCGATGTGATTTATTTGAAATTGGATGGAATTTATTTGTGTTGGAATGTGATACTAAACAGCGTGTTTGTTGATCATTATAGGCACAGGAATGTGAGTAAAAGGATAGTAGAGTTGGGAAATCTACCAAAGGCACTCATTGCTATAATTCTTTATTTTATTTCTTTTTCTGAGTTGTAGGGAGTAGGCTGTTGGAGCCCACGACGGAGAGTGGCGGGACATCTTTATGTAGGATATTGGTAGACCTTATTATTTTATTTATTTCCTTTCAGGACTCGGGTCCATGGCTTGATTATGTATTAACTTGGATAGGCTGGACCTTGTTACTTCATGTTTATGGGTGTTATTGAATTGATGTTTACCGATTGCATAATATAGTTATTGGTTGGTTGCATATTTGTATTTGGGTCATTAGTAAGTACAATGCTACCGTTGTAGTATTAGCCTTAAAGGCAGAGTCGATCTCCCGACCCCTCGACCCACAGGTGGGTGCGGGGAAATCGCGTTCCTGGTTACGTAGGTTTCGAATTTGGGGCGTGATAATGAGGAGGCTGAATGGCGTGTCGATAGACAAGACTCGTTGCAAGGAATTGGAGGCCCGATGACACGAGCATGAACAAAGAGAATGAAAGAGGCCTTCGCCCAGCTTAATCGATCAAATCCAAGAGGGTGGCAACACGCTTACTTGGGGAAGTATCTAGGCCTATAATTACACTAATTGAGGCCCAAACAAACATAAAAGTTCGACGTTGTGTTTTGCCAATTTCAAGCCCATTTGTCATATTTTCTTTATTTTTATTCTCTTTAATTTATCAAACATGTGGGTCAAAATCAAAGCACTTAGTAATCTTGCCAAATATGTTTATTCTGATCCAACACTTGGTTTCCAAGCTCTTTTGGCTATAAAAAGCCTCCCCATGTACTCTTGAAATCATCATAAATAGAGTGGTTTTCATTTGGTGAGTTTAGCTTACAACCTTTGTGTTGCTTGCTCAATTCTTTGACTTATCAAAGGATTGGTCTTCCTTTGTGGTGTCTTGTAGCTAGAGTTCCTAGAGACAAGTTCTCTTTGGAGTTCCACCTTGGCTTAGTTGCATCCTCTTTGACCACCTAAATACCGTTGCCATTTGTTTCCTTGTGGAGATTACCGGGAGCGACACTTGATCGTAGAACCAAGGTGCACAGGAAACTTCCTAGCGGGTCTTGGATCTCGCTATCAGGTGACGATCGAAAAAAAAAACATCTTTAACCTTAGACGAAGGGTTTTACTTGGTTTGACTTTATAAAAGCAAAAGAATATGCGACTCCCGAAAGTGCGAAAGTATTTTAAAGAAAAACAAGAAACGTATGCACGAGAGATATAGGGAGGCGACAAGGTAGTTCCAAGATATGAGAAAAAAAAGGAAGATCGAAGGAGATAGCAATATGAGTTAATCTCGTTCGACTACTTACGTACATTAAAAAGAACCGATTGTGAGTTCGACGAAAGGAGTGGTTGAAGGTCGACGTGTAGAAATGGTCGACGACACGGGAGCGGTTTGTGTTAGATAGATTCTTACGAGTGAGTAAATTACGGAGACGGCTCTTGTTTTTGTATTTGCAGTTAAAAAGGAGAGAGAGTTGATCTTTATTGTAACAAGGGCTAGACCTCTTTGTATGAAAAAGAAGATATAGTGGATTGGACTAGGTGTAGGTACACCCTCACCAAAGTGGAGTAGATCACGTTGATCAATAACGTATATTGTGTGTCTCTGTCTTTTCTTTACGTCCTCCCTGTTCTGGCCCCGATATTGCTTGAATATAGTAGACCACCCATACGAGGACCACGTCCGATAAAGAAACCTCTTTAAAATATCCTACTACGAAAAGTAGTTGAAAGTTTTATTTTAAAGTATACCGATTCACTCCCCCACTCCACGTATACGTACACATATACCAAGGCTATTACGCTTGGAACACAGGGATATTAGTGTGAATGACATACGAGCATTTGTCCTTTTAACATTTAATAAACATTAGTTATTTTTATCGACCCATTCGAGACGTTGAAATTAATTATATAGCCAAACCACTAACATGAAGATACTAGCCTTTGTATTTGTAATTGAGACGAAAAGTGGATTTATACATTTTGGCGGAGGTGGTGACCTCTTTGTATTCCTTATTCTTTATGGTATTGGTATATTAGACTCGACGTATGAAATAAGTCTCTCTACAAAAGGTACGTCACGATAAGGCGAACTATGTATAACTTGTGTCCTTTGAATCTTTCAAAAAAATTCCTTTTATTATTCAATTCATCCTTTTGACGTCTTCAGAAATCATCTAAATAATCGACGAACCCTAAAGTTTTTATTAAGTAGTTGAAACAAATATTGGGTTCATCCCATAATAGAGGTTTTAACGTCGTCTATTCATTAACGATAATAGTGGATTGGACTTATTGTGGGTAATAATAGCTTACCAGAAAGTACGTCTCATTGTGTGAGCCACATACAACATGTGTCCTTTTAACCTTTACGCGAACATTACTTTTTGTTTTTTTGATTGATCCGTACGTCACTATAAAAATTAATTAAATAGCCAACCACTAACCCAGAAGATACTAGCTTTTATTTGTAGCCCCGACCATGTGGTTGTCGTTCCCCTTTATGAGCGCTTTAACCTCGTTTATTCATTAGTTATAACATTATATTAGATAACCGTGTAGGTAACACCTCACTCTTGTGGATTATGTGCCATTGTGTGAACCATCTACAACATGTGTTTCGCTTAACCTTTAACGAACATTGCTTGTTCTTGATCGACCAATTCGATATGTTGAAAATTAATTAAATTACTGACCAAAATTTCACGAGAATATTGGCCTTTTTATTTGTAACCGAAATAAATAGTGGATTTATACATTTTGGCAGTAGGTTTTGACCTCTTGTATTATTCCTTACTACCTCTTTGGTGTAGTATCTTGAGTGTAGGAAATACCTCACTTCCATAGGTACGTCACCTTGGGCGAACAGCATTACAACTTGTGTCCTTTTTAATCTTTCGTAGAGTGACACTACATCTTGGATTCTTCATTAAGGATTCGAAATCAAGTTTGAATAACCAATCCAAAACTAAAGCTACTAGCCCATTCATTTCCAATTGAAACAAACACGAGGTTAATCCATTCGATAAAGGTTTTAGCTCGTTTGATCATTATTTACAATATGAGAATGGGCTTAGTGTGGGTAAAACCTTATCTGCAGAGTACATCCCGTTGTGTGACCCACGTATAACATGTGTTCTTTTAACCACTAATGAGCAAACACTTTTTGTTTTTGATGATCCTCTTGAAACATCAAAATTAAATAAATAACAAATCCTTACCTGAATGTAGTACCCATTTTATTTGTAATTGAAACATATAGTAGGTTAAATCACTAATAAAGGTTTTAATCTTGTTCGTTCTTCGGTCGAAATAATAGTGGATTAGATTTTGCATGGGTAACTCCTTATTATAGTGAATTACATTCCATTGTGTGAATGACATACAATATATGTCCTTTTAACCTTTAATAAACATTAGTTATTTTTTATCGACCCGGTTCGGGGAGCGTTAGAAATTAAATATAAAGCCAACCACAACATGAAGATCTTTTAGCCTTTTTATTTATAATTGAGACGAAAAGTGGATTTATACATTTTTGGTGGGGGTGGTGACCTCTTGTATTCCTTATTGCTATGATATGCTAGACTCAACGTATGAAATAAGTCTCTTAAAGTCGTCATAATGGGCGAACACATTATAACTTGTGTCCTTTTGAATCTTTTGAGAAAATTCCTTTCTATTGTTCGATTAAATCCATTTGACATGTCGAAATCAACTAAATAATCAATCCAAACCCAAGTTTTATTCGTAGTTGATACAAATATTGGGGTTCGTCATACAATAGAGGTTTTAACGTCATTTATTCATTGTAGATAATAGTGGATTGGACTTGGTGCGGGTAATAATAGCTTACCTCACAAGAGTACGTCTCATTGTCCCCGAACCACCCCCGTACAATATAAAAACCTTAACGAACATTACTTTTGTTTTTCCTGATTGATCCGTTAGACACTATAAAATTAATTAAATAGCCAACCCTAACTTGAAGATACTAGCTTTTTATTTATAACTAACACATAATGGTTCATCGTTTCTTTATAGAGGCTTAAACCTCGTTTATTAATTAGTCATGGTAGTGGAATAGAATTCGTGTGGGTAACACCTAACCTCTTGTGGATTATGTGCCATTGTGTGAACCATGGACAACATGTGTCTGTTTATTCCCCCCTTTTATGACCATTACTTGTTCTTTAATCGATCGATTCGATATGTTAGAAGTGAATTAAATAGCAGCCATTTAGTCTAAAGATACTAGCAGCTTCTTATTTGTAATTGTGGTGAAAAGCGGTTATACATTTTGGCGGAGGTGGTGACCTCTTTGTATTCATATTCTTATGATATGTTAGACTCGACATGTTATGTTACAATGGGTGGAATCACGTGCAACTTTCGTGCTTTGAGTCGTTCCCGAGAAAATTCCTTTGTTGTTTGATTCATCCATTCGGCGTGTCGAGAAATTCAAGTAAACAATTAACCCAAACCAAAATTCTTAGCCCTTTCATTTGTTGTTGAAACAAATATTGGGTTTCATCCCCTTCTAATATTGGTTTAGCCTCGTTTTATTCATTGTTGATAACATTGGATTGGACTTGGTGTGCGTAATAATACCTTACCTCCGTGGAGTACATCAATTTCAGGAACTACGTACAAGATTTGTCCTTTTATCCTTTAGCGAACATTGGTTTTTTCTTTGATTGATCCGTTAGAGACAATAAAAATTATTTAAATATGTACCAACTTGAGGATACTAGCTTTTTATTTGTGAGCGACACATAATGGTTCATCGTTTCCTATAGAGGTTTAAACCTCGTTTATTCATACGATCGTAAAAGTGGATTAGACTTCGGGTGGTGGCGCCTGTTCACCCCCGTGGATTATGTGTGATGTGCTTGAACCATGTACAATATGTGTACATTTTACCTTTAACGAACATTCTTTGTTTTTTAATCGATCGATTCGATTTGTTGGAAATTAATTAAATTGCCCGATCCCTGATGCCGAAGTTACTAGCCTTTTTATTTTAGTGGGAGGTTATGACCTCTTGTATTCTTTATCTTGGTGTAGTAGACTTAGTGTAAGAAATACCTCGCACACCTCAAGTAGAGAGTACGTCACCTTGGACAAGCGACGTCTGTTTGTGTCCTTTTTTAATCTTTCGTGAAAATTACTTTTCTGATGTTTGATTCATCCATTTAAAGAGTCAAAAATCAACTAAATAACCAATCCAGACCCTAATGTTCCAAATACTTTGTTTTGCAATTGAAACAAATATAGAGGTTAAATCCCACGTTCGATAAGGGGTTTTAACCTCGTTTATTCGTGGCCCCACAATAATGGAATAGAGAGCCAGTGTGGGTAACACCTTACTACGTAAGGTACATCCCATTGTGTGAACCATGTATAACGTGTGTTCCTTTAACCATTAATAAACATCACTTTTTCTGTTTCATCGATCTTCTTCAGAAACATCAAAAATAAATAAATAACGAATCCTTACACAGAAGGTATTACCCTTTTATTTGTAATTGAAACATATAGTAGGTTCATCCGCTCTAATAAAGGTTTTAACCTTGTTTATTCTTTAATCAAAATAGTGGATTAGGTTGCGCATGGGTAACACCTTGCTACTTGTGAATTACCTTCCATTGTGTGAAGCACATCTGACATATATGTCCTTTAACCTTTAATAAACATTAGTTGTTTTTACTGACCCATTCGAGAAGTTAGAAATTAATTATATAGCCAATCCTAAATGAAGATACTAGCCTTTTTTTATTTGTAATTAAGACGAAAAGTGGATTTATACATTTTGAGCGAGGTTGTGACCTCTTGTATTCATGACTAACATGGTATATTGGGCAGAACATATGAAGTAAGTCTCTTCCATAGGGTACGTCACAATGGGCGAACCATGTATAACTTGTGTCCTTTGAATCTTTCTAGAAAATTCCTTTTACCTTGTTCGATTAAATCCTATTTGACATGTCGAAAATCGACTAAATAATAAAAAACCGGACAAAAAGTCTTATTCGTAGTTGAAACAAATATTGGGTTCATCCTTACAATAAGGGTTTTAACGTCATTTATTCATTGGCGATATGAGTGGATTGGACTTGGTGTGGTACGTAATAGCTTACTATAAAGTGCGTCTCATTGTGTGAACTTCTGAACAAATGTGTCGCCTTTTAACCTTTAGCGAGCATTTACTTTTTATTTTTGATTTATCAAATCCCCCCCAAACCTTCTTATAAAATTAATTAAGTAGCCAGCCACAACCGAAGATACTAGCTTTTTATTTATGCTTGACACATAATGGTTCATCATTTCCTATAGAGTTTTAAACCTCGTTTATTCATTAGTCGCTAATAGTGAATTAGACTTTGTGTGGGTAACGCCTCATTATTTGTGGATTATGTGCCTGATTATTGTGAACCATGTACAACATGTGTCCATTTTACATTTAACGAATGTTACTTTTTCTTGATCGATCAATTCGATATGTTGGAAATTAGCTAAATAACCAACCTTAGTACGAAGATCCACTAGCTTTTTTATTTGTAACTGAAATAAATGGTGGATTTGTCTATTTTAATGGAGGTTTTGACCTCTTGTATTCCTTACTACTCTTTTGGTGTAGTGGACCTATGTCTGCTCAGTGACGACGTACAACTTGTGTCCTTTTAATCTTCGTCCCCGTAAATTTCTTTTTCTTACTTTGATTCATTTATTTAAGGATTAAATCCAGCAAGACCAATCAAACCTAAAGTCACGCTAACTATTTCATTTGTAATTGAAACAAATATGAGCTTTATCCGTTCAATAAAGGTTTTAACTTCATTTGTGGCCTATTATGCTAACAATTATAGATTAAGTGTGCGGGTAACATATGCCCAATGTGGAGTACATCCCATTGTATGAACCCACCCAATACAACATGTATTCTTTTACTTCATTAATATAAACATCACTTTTTGTTTTGATCGATACTTCTCAAAACATCAAAAAATTAACTAGTGAATCCTTACACTTTATTTGTAACTAAAACATATAATAGGTTAAGTCCACTCCCCAATAGAGTTTCGACTTCGTTTATTCCTCGATCAAAATTGTGGATTAGACTCCATGGGTAACACGTAACCTACGTAAATTACATTCCATTGTGTGAATGTTTGTAATGACCCATGTTTTTGGGGTGTGAGGAGTTAGTCACGGTTTGCCGTTTGAGAAGTGAGTTTTTGGGGAGATTTCTTCCCACACAATTTAGGTAAAACACTACGTATGTTGATGGGCAAGTTTGGGGTAAGAGATATGCCCAAGAGAGGCGACTTTTGGGAGGTGCACGTGATATGGGGATATCACGCGTGCAAGGAGCTGTTGTATGTGCGCCCTTCTACATGATGCGGAAGCTTGGGGTAGGGTGTTCCACGGCATTTGGGTACCCCTTACGTCATATGGGGATATAGCGTGCATTATGGTGTGCAACCATATTTTTGCACAAATCACCTTGGTTTTATTGTTTTGGTAATCTTTTCCCAAAGGACTATGTTTGAATTATGGATATTTTGGCGTATGGATGCGGGAAGGTTGTGGTGTGTCATCGAAACTATGTCATTTTGATGTTGGGAGTTAACTTAATCAAAACTACGTCGTTTGATCTCTGAGGTTCATAATCGAACTACGTCGTTTTTGATATTGAAATTTTGTCTATATAAATTGGTGGAGGTCTCCTTGTTTTAGGTTTAAGGTTTTCCATCGACCCACTTTGCGGCCGTCGCGAGAGAGAGAGAGAGAGAGAGAGAGAGAGAGAGGGAGGAGAGCTTAATCTTGTGGTGAAATTCGAGTGGACGAGCGTTTGGCATGGAGAGCAGAAACGTGAAGGATCCGCTTGAGGTAGGGTTACGATGTACTGGACTATCCCGAGAGGTATGGCATTGTGGTAGGCGATTTGTAATCTAGATATATTATATGTAAATCCATATAGGTGTAGATCCCTCATTTTATATAGATGTTGGCACAAATGGCGTGTATGTGTTTGATATTATGCCTGTGAGGCTAAACTGTGCTGTGTTTTTGATAATATGTACGTGTGCATTTATGCACATTATGTGTTTGATTTTATGCCCGTGTTCTTGAGTTTGAGAACCCGTGAATGTGCGCATGCCATGTGTTTGATTTTATGGGTACATGTGGCAAAAATGTATGTTATGTGTTTGATTGCATGGTTGTGCTGAGAAGTGTGGAAACTATTTGTCGAGAGGCGGTTAAATTATTTACTGAGGAGCGGTTAGCTTATTTACTGAAGGAGACATTAAATATTTACTTGAGAAATGGAGGTCTAAATTGTTAGCTTGGAAGAGAAATTTGTAATATTGGTAGCACTGTGAGTGTGGAGCAGTGGGGTGGGGTTGTGGTTGCACCCATTTGTGTGGAACTGATGCTTTGCCTGTATTTTACTGCGACATTTGCCCTTGTGCCGTTCTCATGTAGTGGTTAGTTGCGTAGGATGGGTTGGGGAGACTTGATCCTACGAGCGTGGTTGCTACGCCCCTCCTATTGTGTTACATTTTTCTACGGGACCTACGGGCGTTAGGTGGGAACACCAAGGTGGACAAAACGATTTTTCGTGGTTTTGATTTTTGCTATTTGTATTATTATTTTTTTTGGGAGGCTTTGTACCCGGTGGGGAGATATTAGCAACGTAGATTTTATTGTAATAAAGGCATGTGGATTTGTAAACGTTTATCTTGATTTGGGTTTAATAAACTTATGACTTTGTCTTTACAAATATCCAGGTTTGTGTAGTGTATGATGTCTGTGCGGGAGTATTGTATCCTACCCCCTTTGCCCGGCGTGGGTAAAGGGAAGTCACGGGCACCGGTTTCCTCGGGTTGGAAATTCGGGGTGTGACAATGACATCCACAATATGTCCTTTTAACCTTTAATAAGCTTTAGTTGTTTTTGTTGATCAATTCGAGACGTTAGAAATTAATTATATATGTTATTACTTGATGAAGATACTAGCCTTTTTATTTGCAATTGAGATGAAAGTGGATTTATACATTTGGCGGAGGTTGTGACCTCTTGTATTCCTTATTGCTATGGTCACATTAGACTCGATGTAGGAAATATGTCTCCTCCGTATGGTACGTCACAATGGGCGAAGCACGTACGACTTGTATCCTTTGAATCTTTCGACAAGAATTCCTTTTTGTTGTTCGATTCATCCATTCAACTTCTTTTTGAGGAAATTAACTAAATAATTAACCCAGACCCAAAGTTTCACTTGTAGTTGAAACAATATTGGGTTCATCCTTAATAGATGTTTTAAAGTCGTGTATTCATTGTTGATAATCAGGATTGGACTTAGTGTGGGTAATAATACCTTACTCGTAGAGTACGTATCGATGTGTGAACTACGTACAACATGTGTCCTTTTTACCTTTAGAACATTAATTTTTGTTTTTCATTGATCCGTTCAAGACTATAAAAATGAAAAAACTAGCGACCACAACTTGAAGATCTTAGCTTTTATTTATGGCCTGTACCTTAATGGTTTACCGTTTCTATAGAGTTTTAAACCTTATTTATTCTTTAGTCATGAGTGGATTAGACCGCGTGTATATAACCTCGGCTGCGAGGATTATGTGCCATTGTGTGAACCATGTACAACATGTATTCATTTTACCTTTAGCGAAAATTAGTTGTTTTTCTTTTGGCTTGTAAAAAAGGGTAGTATCTTCTGGATAAAATGCGCTCTGTAGGGTTTGGGAAGGGCGGGCGTAATGGTGCTCGCTAGTTTTTAGTGTGGCCCGGCGGCCATGGTGGTGGGTGCTTGATTGGGAGGGCTCCCTTCGGCCCGAGCGAGATGCAGTGCAGTGTGCGGATCGCCAAACGGGCGTTCCTCTTGCCTTGGGCGATGCGGGCGATGTCGGTGGCTCCCGATTCATGGTCGTCGATCGTGAGAGGGCCGGCGTCCCCGTCCATGAACTTTGTCATTTGTTCCCATAGGCTCTCGGTTCAGGGGGTCATATTCGGCTCCGGCCTTCTCGATCGGTGGTCTCTGAGGGGCTTTCTCGGTGGCAATCCACCCCAGTCGGGTTCTTCCTCGATCCCTTCGCTTTCTCCTTCGTCCGGCGGGCGGCGCTCAGGTTTGGGGCTCCAAGGATCTTCTTGAGGTTGAAAGCAATGGTGATGGCTTCTTCTTTTTCGGTTCTCCTGCGTGGTGGGGATGCAGGGCGTGCTTGATGGGCGCACAGCGCTGGAGGACGGTCGATTTTCTTGCGGAAGTGGCGGCCGGGGTTGAATCTCTCGGAGGTGGGGGGTGCCCGCCGGGTTTATCTGGGTTCATTTTTCGTATATACCTTTGGAGTATTGGACGGCCGATGGATTGAGCATCATCGCCGGCGTGGTTGGGAAGCCGTTGTTTGCGGAGCATTTTGACCGGACTCTCTCCGGCAACTTTCCTTTGCTCGCATCTATGTGGAGGTGGACGTAGAGGTGAAGTTCCCAGCTCGGTTGATGGATTTGGTTGATGGGGGTTGTGGCTATTGCCATTGATTATCGGTGGCTTCCCAAGAGATGTACGCGTTCTTTGTGGTTGGCCACTCGGTAGTGCTTTGCAAGAAACCATAAGTGTGGCTCCACCAGAGCAGTCTTCTTCTTGGCGACTGCAGGCGTGGCAAGGAGGTTCAATGCGCTCACCCCCTTCCTCTCTGGATGGTCTGTGGAGTGAGGCAGGGGGCTGCTCCAGTATGGTGAAAGGGGGCTTGTCTTACCATTGTGTTGGCGCCTGATTGGATGACGTTCTTGTTGGTTGTTCTTGTTGTCGAGGGCATGACGTGAGTTTGCGTCTCGCCCCCTTCCCCTACGGCGGATGTGTTGGCCGGGATGGCCTCGATGTTGTTGCGGGTGTGGTCTTGTTGCATCTTTGTTGGAGTTGTTTGTGTCTCCGGTCTTAGGCGCCTTGTGATGGATCTCACTGGCATTCTGCAGGTAAAGGAGGCTATAGGGTCCCCCTCTTTGACTCCCGCTCCCCTGTATGCGTATTGGGGCGGTGTTTGGTGAGCCCGACGCAGCGACGGGTGGTGGTTGTAGTCTTGTTCGGCGGGTTAGGCAGCTCCTCTACCCCGATGGATTAAGTTGCACCATTGTGCAATTGCGGTATGGTGCCTCTCACCGCTTCTCTTTTTCAGCATCTTCCCTTGGTTGATGAGGCTGCTCCGTTATCTAAGAGCGCCAAACGGAATTTACGAGCGTAAGGAAAGTCGTAAGAAAAAACGAAGTTAGGTTCTTCCCGCCCTCGTCTAGTTGTCCGTGATTAAGTTTGCGGCTTGGAATGTTCGGGGTCTTAATGACCACAATCGCCGGGCTGAAGTTTGTCAGAGTTGGTGCGATCTCGGGCTCTGGCTGTGTTGCTCCGGTGGAGGTTCAACGTGTAACCGGAGCGTTGTTACCTTATGCTTCTGCGTGGGTGGAGATGCAGTGACAACTTTGCTTGTCCTCATCTGCGGGGCGTATTTGGCTTTGGTGGGATCCTTTGCATACGGATGTTTCTCTTTTATCCTCTCATTCCTAGTTTTCTCCATGTCTCTTGTTTCTATGGCTAATAGTGGTTCTAGTCTTCCCCGTCCTGTTGTTTATGGCACCAATGCGGTGGAGGGTCGCCGCCAACTTTGGGATTCTTTGACCGGCCTTGCTCGGGCGACTCCTTCCATGCCTTGGGTGGTGATGGGGAATTTTAATGCCATCCGGTTTCATTGTGATCGTAGTGGTGGTTCCTTGGCGTGGCACAACGTTTATGAATGATTTTAATGAAGCCATTACGGAGGCCAGGCTTGATGATTCACAATATATTGGTTTGTTTTACTTGGCATAATTGTCGATCTTTAGTGGTCACATTCGGCGAAGCTTGGATCGGGTTCTTGTTAATTTCAAGTGGCTTGAAGTTTCCTCACGCTTTCGGCTGAATTTCTTCCTTTTGGTGTTTGATCATTCTCTTCTTTGCCGGTTCATGTTGGAGTGCAGTCTCATGGGGCCCGTTCTCCTTTCAAGTTCTTTAATCATTGGGCCTCTTTTGATGATTTTCTTCCAACGGTTGAAGAGGTTTGGCGGATGTTTGTTGCGGGCTATGCTATGTTTCGCCTTTATGCCCGGCTCGAAGCTCCCAGAAAGCTCTGGGAGGCTGGGCGCGGCGTCGGCTCCGTGATAGCTCTCTTGATTCCTTTGGTTCGGCGCTCAATCGGATCCGGAGTTCACATTGCCACTAATGGTGGGGATGACAATTCACTTGCCCGGGAGAGGGAGGCTTTGCGTCACCTCATCTTGCTAGTCGTTGGGTGGAGGAGTTTGCTGCTTGAGGAAGAGTCGGATCAATGGCTTAAAGAAGGAGATATCAATACTTCCTTCTTTAACTACGGTAGAGTGGCAAAAATACGTAATAAGATCCGTCTTGTTGTTTTGTCGATGGGACTTGGTTGTATGATCCGGATGAGATTGCTTAACGGGGGTTCAATTTTTTCTCCTCCCTTCTTGGGTCCTCCGGTGATTTGATTTCTTCCGGCCATTCTCTGCGAGATTTTATTGGGCCTTCCCTCTCACGAGGACCTTATTTCGAGTTGCAGGCCCCTTTTTCCCTGAGGATATTTAGGCTTCCATATTTAGTCTTAAATCCCCGATAAGGCGCACGGGCGAATGGTTTTTTATGGTTTTAACTTAACGAGACTTGGCATATTGTTGGTTGTGAGACAGATTTTGCAACCTCTCTCTAAAGAGCGTAGCTGATGTCGTAAAATCTCTCTTGAAGATAATAAATTCCCTAAGGTTGCCTTAAAAGAATAACGACAAGCAAGGGTCGAACCCATGAGGGGATTAGCCTAGTTTTCTAGTTCTTAAATCGAAAAACCAATTACTCTTGTTCTATAAATATCTTGGCAAAAAGTTTTCTTTTTTAAACTAAAGATCTAATTTTTATGTGGTTTCTAAAATATCAAAGAAAGCAAGTTGTTTTTAGGACTAAAATTCAAGGATTAAAGATATCTAGGGTCAAACTTCACCCATCTATTGTTTCAACCTGATTATAAGGTTTTTGAGATTATTTAATTGATAACATGCCATAACTAAGCCAAGGTTCTACAAATGGTCATTGAAAACCATCTAAGTGCTATTCTCACGAATGGTCATCATAGCAGCAACATACAAAGCATAATTATAATACTCATGAGGATAATGGGTCTCACAATCACAAATATGTTATGAATGAAAGGTCAGCCTCGGGCTTAAGGCTAAGAAAACCCGGTGTACACCCGAGATATTAAAAGATGAAAGCAGGTCCACTAAAACATGCAATCTCAATTAAACAAATCCAATATTTAAATAATCAGTTTAACAACCCAGGGGCTACATTGCTCCCAAAACATAGAGGAAAACTATCACACATGTTCTTAATAAAGCATAAACAAATAAAGAACATCATCCTAGAACCAAGAGCGGGGGAGCTGCAACTCACAGATCTTCTCCGGCAGTCAAACTCCTACGGGTGGCCCCGGCTCCAAAACGTGAGCCTTCTCTTTCTCTCTCTAAAAACGTCAAACCCATCTCCAAAAACATGTTGTGTTGCCTCCCTTCCAAGGACGTGTAGACCTCCTTGTATAGGCTATTTGGATGGGCATGAATCTTTGTAATATAAAGTGTCCTTTAGCAATACTGTCACAACTTATCAAAACGACGGTTTTGATAAATGACCCTTCCAACATTAAAATCTCTCAATCTGATACAATATGAGAAGGTCTCTTAGGAAAGAATGATCAGCATAACAAAACAGCCCGAATCGGTGCAAAAATATGGCCGTACTCAATTTGAGCGTCATATGCCCAATTGGTGAGAGCATCAAAGTGGGTGAATTCTTCCCCAAGCTTCCCCGCATCCATGTAGAAGGCGGGTATGCGATAGTATCTTTACGCTAGCCAATTGGTCCAATTGGCGTTCGAAGGCCACATGGTTTTTGAAAACCGTGAAAGGTAGAGGACATCATTATGAAAACTTTAGTTCTGGCGTAAGTGGTTTGAGGTCATCTACTTGGTCAAAATTAATCTCGAAAACGACAAAAAAACTAAAGCGCATGTATATGCAAATAGATCTTCTAGGGGTTAAAGCAAATATAAATGAAATATGATACAATAAGGCTCTGATCATACTCTTAGTACCTAAATAGGCAATAGAATAACGGCAAAAATCACGTTATCAAATACCACCTTGAACCATTGCTTGTCCTCGAAGCATCGAAATAAAATAAACACTCGGTCGAACTGGAAAAAAAATAAAATAACAATCAAGGAGAATCATGGTTTCCTAAGCGTGCACTATGATGATGAAATGGGAATTTAAAGCAGACAAAATGAGTCACTAGCTTGGATTCGTTTCATATCCGTATTCTTAAGTAAACCAACCATGCAATCTCAGCTTGAAAATTCAAATATCAATAAATCTTCCACTGATAAAATAGCACCCTAGTTTCCTTTAAAGTGCTCACTAAGGATAAAGCGCCTCACTCGAATATAAATTCTCTTTTCTCTCTATCTCGAGCCCAAGTGCATACATAAGAATTAATCAAAGGGTTAAAATTTTCTACTTACATTAACCATCGAGTTATTGATTATGAATCTTTCGAAGAAAACATGAGAGTTCCGTATTGTGCTCATCAAAGAAAACACACTCTCTATACACTTTATTTGAAACTCACGTGCTATTCAAATCTCGATAAACTCACTTACTCTAAACATACCTTGAACTGGGAATTGGGCTCAGGCCTCTCAAAAACAAACAAAACTTAGCCATTGTGGCTACAAAAACTAACTAATTACTCATATAAACATTAAGCCGTTGTGGCTTTTATTTTGAATCTCTCTTTTCTTAACTTTTTTTTCACTTTTTTTTTCACACTTCTTTTAAGTAATAACCTTACAAGGTTGCATTTTATGCTCTCCTTGATGGATTATTCACTCTTTTTATTCATGCTCACTTTCTTTTTTTTTTTCTTGTTGCTAATGAAATAACAATACTTACAAACACATAGAAAGGTTGGATTTTTTAATGCATACTCTTTTCTGATATAAATCATAATCTTTCTTTTCTTTCGACACCACAAAATAAAGAAAAGGATGCATAGGCAGTCCAGATGACTTAGAGGCCTTGCACCCTAACTACACCAAACACGAGCACTAATAAGTAATCACATGCTAACTTGAATCTACCATTAAATAACCAATGTTGAAAGCCAGAAAGAGTAAGCAAACTACCCATTGCCCAAAAATGGAATTGAGGGCTAAAAGAGCTTTTCTCATGTTTTCTTTTTATTTTCTTTGTCACTCAAACTTTAGGTCCTTAAAAGTTTATCTTAGCATGTTATGCTTAGCTAATATTCAAACTTCAGCTCCAAAACATGGTGATATCATTCAAAAGATAAAGACATGACTAAACCAAATCGAGAGAACAATTTAATTACTTTAACACCCTTACCACAACATGATACTAATGTGGCACAAAAGTAAAATTTTTAGGCCAAAATTGCATACTTAATATCCATGTCTCCATACGTAAATCACTCGAGCGGGCAAGTGAAACAAGCTGTATGTGGTGTTTTTTTAAATATACATCTGAGAACAAACACCAGTAAATAGAACATGCAACACACGTGAGGGCTGAGTACTCTACAAAATAAGCTCCGAGAAATAGGAAGTGGGAAATTACTCTCGGTGGCATTTTTCGTATGTCGTGAGTTTCCCTCTTGGTTGCGGTTTCCCTCTTTGAATAGCGATCATATAGTAGCAAACAAAAAATCCCCAGTTGGAATTGGTCATGTTGAGGGAGTTCCCTATCGTTGAGGTGAATAAGAGGGGAGCTTGTCTACCATAATCCTTCTTTTTTCATCGAATCCATGATTCTTTTTATGAGCCCACTGAGCAAGCCGTCTCTTTCATACGGGGAACCCTTCACTTTGGCTTGGATCATAAAAAGCCTTTTGCATGCCCTGCACTCAAATCCACACGCACCCAGACATAGTGACGATCAATGTGCACGAGAGTCGGCACCTCGTGCATACCATGCCAAGGACGGTGCCGCCATTCGACCATTAATATCGTTGGCGCCACACACTTTCGGACAAGTGTTAACTTCATAAAGCTCAGCCGGACATAATGAGGTATCTTTTGGGATAATGGGTAGTTATGAGGCTCGACCTCACTCCAAAATGCATAGTCTGCAAATAAGTCCACCTTATTGCGTGTATAAATATTAATCACCTAAGATCCGTTGAAGGACAAACGAAGTGAAGAGGTCCATATCCACTAAAGACGAGCCCTTAACACCTGGGAGTTAATGAAGTTCTCAAATGCAGCGACTCTGTGGATGATGGGGCTAGATCTATGGTTAAGTGTATAGGCTCTCCGAAGAGGTCTTGAGGTGCGGGGAATGTAAGTCCCCCATGGGGCCGAGGGCACCATGGCCACGATGCGTTGAGAATAGGTAGGATCCATAAAAGGTTAAAAAGGTGAATGCCCGAGCTCGCATCTGCCTCCTCAGGATAATAAGCTTGCCCGGCTGAAGTTTCTGGTTGTGGTGGGTCTTCAAGGGCATGATAAGAGTCTTCATGGACTAAAGGTGAGTCTTGAGATATCTCCACTACGAGAGTGTTTGGATGCTTTCTTCTTGCTTTCGAAGGCCTTCCAAATTTTACTGGAGGCCCTTAACTTCTCCTTGTTATTCTTTTTTAATGCTTCCACCCGGCATTGGGTTATAGCATTTGTCTCACGAGAGCTCTTTTATTTCTTTTCTCACGCTTGATAGATGCGGTAGCGGGAGCTTGGGGGCTTCCCATGCTTTGGTTCTAGGTCACGGAAGTGGCTTGTTGATCTTGAGTGATAAGGGCCATTAACTCTCTTAGTTGGGCACTAGTGATGTGCCCATTGGTGAATACCCAATTTATAACTTCCACTTCCTCCCTACCCTGCCCACTTATACCTTGAAAAGAAGTTAAAAATATCTTCCTTGTGCATATTGAACTGCATGTACATGGTAGTGAGTCGAAGAGAGTTTATTCACGTAAATCCATTGGAATAGAGGTGTCCCACTTGCAAAGTCAGGTGGATCTCTCCACATGAACCTTTGTGCACTACAGATAGGTACGTGATGGAGGAGGAACCTTGGTTGCCCAATGACCTCTTGTACTGACCCCCGAAACCTCCTTCGGTATGCAATACTCTTAAAACCCGAGTGAGGAGGGAAAGGAATGCTATTCATAGAGAAAAAATTCAAAGTAGGTAGGCTTTGGAATATCAAACACAAAATTCTGCCATTAATCTGACACAGTAGATTCATCTTCCCACTTAAAAATAGTGATAGATCCCATTTAACATATGATCCATACTATCATGAATTCCAGATGTGGCTTAGGCACACTATCCACTTCCACTAGTCTGAATCAATAAGCACTTCCTACAAGGTAGGCTAGGCGTCTAAATTTTCCCACAAAGCCATTCTTAGTATACGCAGCCACACTTTCAAATTTTACGCATAATTACGGGCTGTACCAAATTCTCCTAAGCTTAAATGAGGGAAGCTATCGGTGGGTGCGGGGATGTTAAAGCGATTTCTAATAACATTAGGGGTAATTCGGACCATAAACCCCTGCATAGTCCCTGTCAATTCCCCTTCAACTATCATTCACATAGGCAGAGGCATAT
>CM042084.1:406264-441475 GCA_023512835.1 Taxillus chinensis | reverse complement strand
CATTCTTGTTTTTTTGTTAATAGTAAACAAAATAAATCCTTGAAGTTCAATATTTAATTTTTTTAATGATATTTATACACACCTTGGTGAAGTACTATTATTAAATTATAACTTTTTATTTGCTTAATCTCTCTCTTTTACCTTTCCAGCAATTTTTTCTGTTTCTCATGTTGAATTATTAAATATTTATTATTAAATAAAAAATAAATGCAGAATATTATTTTAATATTATATGAAATGACTGAAGAATTTTATTATAATATATGTTTATATATGGAAATAGAAAATAGTTTAAATATATAAATTTATGAAAAATAGTTTAAAATTTTATATTAGTGTCATAAAATCATTCTATATACACTTTTTTCTTATGATTTTAGAAAAATTTTATGATTTTGATTACATAAATAAAGTTATCCATCAGCTTACATACAATATGAATTGAAGACGTGAAATTAACAATAAATCTTTATAATTATATTTTACTATTCATTCACCAGAAAGTTATAGAATTTTAAAAAATATTCGTTTTATTCTGTAAAATTTCGAATAGGGATTTTTGAATAGTTGTCACCTAGAAATGAGCGCTTTGCACGCTTCAAACTTTTTATTTGATTATTTTATTTGTTATACCCACAATATTAATTTTAGTAGTCAAATATAATTAAATAACTTTCATGCAAATTTAGCTTATTTCTCAAGAAACAAACAAAGGTAAATTTAGGTTTGAAATTTAATCTAATCAATAAATATGAATACGTAAGTGTTTAAATAAAAATTAACAACTATGTGTATATGTAATCCAAATACTTTAAAAGCAATAATTAATGTAACTCATGACATTATTATTTAAAAAAAACATAAACATTTTAAAAACATAAACATTTTAATAGTCTTTTTTTTTTTAAAAATATCAATACAGCATTCGAATAGAAACATCTTTTGTAATAGAGTAATGTTAGATAAATTGTGCAGGTAATTCGTACATTAACATCTTCATTACTGTTAAATTAATATTATTGATAAAATCTATATCGGTATTCCTTATATTTTACTTTAAAAACGGGAACATAATAAGTTTTTTTTTTTGGTGATTTCATTAAAATGAAAGTCTTAAAATTCAACCATTAACATGTTAAAGCATTAAATCATTACTAAACCATAAAAATATACCAATAGGAATAAAAAATATTAAGGGCCCAATTGTTTCCCAAAATATAATCTATTATGGTATTTAAAGTTTTCTAATTGCTATAATATTTTAATGTTTTCTTAAAAAATTTTATGTGGCAAAACACTACAGTGTTTCATGAAAAAGTATAAACGCTAAGAGTTATTTTTATTATTACAAGAAAGTTATTTTTCTATTAAATCAACGAAATTTTAGTAGTCAAATATAATTAAATAATTTTTACAAAAAATTAACTTATTTCTCAAGAAACAAACAAGCTCAAATGTAAATTTAGCTTGAAAATTAATCTTAAATAGTAATCAATAAATATAAAACCCGTAAGCCTTTAAACAAAATTTAAAAGTCAATGCTTATCTAACAGACAAAATAATTACAATAAAATACCAATGAAACACAATTAAAAAAGATACTATAAAACACAATAACTTTCTTAACGAAATGAGATGGACGTACAATGATTCACATGTAGATTGGTTTCAATCCATTCGAATATTTGTGTTAATCAATTTGTCACCAATTCAACCAAAAATAGGCAATGCATTATTAAACCAGTCTCCAGTAAAGTTCAAATTTCAAATCCCTGAGTACACCCTGAATACACTTACAAAACTAACACAACCAATAAATATTTAAAAACAGACTCGGCCAAAACAAAACAAGATTGCAAGGATGATAAGAAAAAGATGTAAGGGAGCGATAATTATTGAGTAGGAAGGTAGCAGGGAGGAAGTTAGGACAATAGCATTAGCGGTACTGGCAATCCTTGGCCATAGATCAGCACACCTCTTCCCAATTGGACCAGTGACGGCGGAGCCTGTGTGACACGAAATAAAGCATGTTATTTTGAGGGTTCTATTTATTCGTGTATTTTGTTAAATTGCAAAACCTACTATGAGACGAGATAAAATGACACAATACCTTTCATTTCACCTTTGGGGTTCACTATAACACCAGCGTTATCTGAAAATTTGGCATTAAATTTGTAAGATCCAGCGACTATAGAAGTAATTGCAGGGGATCAGATATGAGAAATACGCTGAACACAAACAAGGTCACTAACCAAACAGCAACAAAAATGAAAACATTCAGAAACTTTAAGAGAGCCCAAATCAAAACAAAGTTAAAGTTTAAGAATGCTGGGGCTGGGCACCTAACAAGACCTTCACCAACCTTGACAGGGATAGTTGTGGGAGGTATATAGGGGGACCTATGAAACCAATCGCCTAACACTACATCACCAGCATCTCATTGGTGTAAGGTATAAAAATACACGTGTCTGTATACAAAACAAAAATGAGAATAACAGGGATAGAATAGAAATACCAGAAGATATGGATAAAAATGTGCCAGATCTTGACAAATGGTGAAGGAGCAAATCAAATATATCCACACCAGGTCAGATAATCGACAAATGATTTTGATGTTGCCGGTCTCAAGAAGTATCTATCGATCATATGCAAAGATCCACTTTTAGATGAGGAATGTACACATCACGACAACACAAAACCGGCATCTACTCATTAAATATTCTCCAAATCAAATGGAAGTTCAGTAACATATACATTCAATAATTAAAGATCCGGAAGTAATGAGATCAAAACTAAAAGGACAATATGTGTGAATCGGTTTAGGACTAGATTGACGGTACGGAAGGATAACACAGAGATTAGACTTTTTGAAAAGCGCTTTCGGATCTTTGATGAACAAAAGGTTCTTAATGATTAGAGAGATTAATTCCTCGGTTTGGTTCAACACTATACAACACTTCTCCAGCTTTTCTCTCGCAGTCACTCACTCTCTCGTTGTCGAACTCGCCTCTTGATAAAGTTCTATAAAGGATTGTTTATATCAAGTGTGTTAGAGCCATTTTCTTGTGTACTGTGTGTTTATTTCTTTTGAGAGAGAGATTAAACTCACAATTTTGTCATGAATTGCGTGAGAGATATATCTTTAAGATTAAAGTGTTCGTGGCGTTACATGATGTCCATCTCCGACAGACTCCACTCTGCCACCTAAAATCCGGAATGTCGGGGATGGGTTGATCTCATTTCCGATTACAAATCATGACCATCTGGTATTTTTGGCATGCAACATCTCACCCACCATCTCGTGATAGTAGTTACAACAATTAATGCGTCATTAAAATGTGCTCTAATCGTCCGGATATACAGTATCGTACAAACCCTAGCCGCGAATATCAAGCAAGAGGTCGTGTTTAGGGTCAGAAGTTTGCCTCTAAGGGATGCCCCTCGTGTGGCAACTGTAGACCTCGGGAAGATTTCAAACAGCACCTATAAAAGTCAGAAGTCTTGCTTCAGCTTCTGCGGTTTTTCTACGAGTCTACGCACTACATCTTCGAGTCTTCGAGTTTTCAAGGTCAGATGTTGCTTGATTAGCCTTAGTGTCACTCTCTCGACTAAAGTCTACGATTTTGCGTGTCAACGACTCTATGACTGCGACTCGGAATGTCGCTAGAGTGACTTTTCTAGTACAAATAATCTACCAGTTTATTAGAGCTACTAATCTATGACTTAGCTCTCACGGGTCTACAACCTTCGGGTCTCTTTACTACTATATTCATTGGGTGGTCTCGAAATCTTCGACCTTATGTCTTTAACTTCGCTTCCTTGGTCTTTCACAGAGGTGCATATACCGAGTTCCTTTATAGCCGTGACCCTTTAGCTCCAACTCTCCACCGTTGATCTCCGAGTCCGGAAGTATGGCACTTTTCATAGTGATCAGAACCCTCGAGTCTACGAGTCTACGACTCTACGACTCTTGAGTTACAGCTTCATTTGCTTGCCGTCTTTCCATGTCACGATACTTTGACCTTCAACCTACGAGTCTACGAGTCCGCTTTCATCAGGTTGTTCGAAGGTTTCAACCCCACGACTCTACGAGTCTACGAGTCACGTAGCGTTGTCATCGTTCCTAACACCGCCCGCGACTCTACGCAGTCTCCGAACTTACTGACGCTACGTTAACACTCTCTTTCCGTATTTCGATGACTCTACGACCTTCGACCCCTGATCTACGAGTCGCAATGTTCTATCACTATTTCACTTTGAGTCTTCGTCACTCACTTCTAGGTCTATTTAGCCCTTGCCAATACGTCCTATGACGCTACTGTACGAATCCCCGACTTCGACTTCCTACTTACCGTCGTGGTTCTTCGAGTTCTCCGAACTTAGACTATTTGTGAAGCACTTTCATCAAACTTATATTTCCCCAAATAATCTCCCTATTTAATGTAGGCTGACACATGTATTTGTGTGCAGTCTGAGACTGCTAAGTTTTATGGGCATTTAGATTAATCCTGGGATATGTCTTTGCCTATAAAGAATTTGCAGAAGGAGCGTGTGGGGATGGTTAGCGAGAAACGAATACCCTCGCAGGCCGGAAAGCCGCATTTGTCGGCTCCCCGACAAAGAGAAAAATTCCCCTACGAGCCACCTCCCCGGCTCCCCTCGAGATGAATGCTCCCTTGAGATGAATACTCCCCCTTCCTGGGGTGAGGAACAAGCACTTAACATAAACCGAGGGAGCAAGGGAATAAGTTACGTAATAACAGACAAAACAGAGCAAAGACATATAGAAAAGAGGAATCAATAAAACAAGAAGTACACAGCATGTTGAAAAGCAAGCGATACAGTTGTACATGTAATTAGAGCACAGACAGCTTAGGTTAAATTCAGTACAAGACACTGTGTAGAAACAGCCACTTTGCCCGCGTAGGGAGCCGAGCAGAGTCAAGGTAATGAGGCCGCCGACCGTCACACGATCAAATTGTGCACGAGAGCTCCGAAACCCGTTGGTAGTCAGATGCGAACAATGCAAACATAAAAGCCACAAGCCTATGAGCACTATCCGACTCAGAATCCCTTGCTTCGACTCGCTGGATGTCCATGGCTTGTGGGAGGATATCCACCACACCCATGTGAAGAACCCGCATGACACGGGTGAGAGGCGACTGAACTCGCCGGTTGTTCATGTCGGCGGATTTATAAAGGCATCGGGTTTGAGTCGAAGATGACGATCCTTTGGTTCTTAAGTCGATGTCGGGAAGAAACCAAAGGCAGTGGATGTCGACAAGCACGGAATGAGCACATGGTCTACCTCATTCCAGGAAGGAAGGAGTTCTCATATCTCATGACCTTGGATAATCTTGGTTGCATACCGCATGATCAATCAACCGATCCTCGCATGATCGGCAAACAAAGTTCCATCCCGTATTTTATGTGAGTGGAGGTAGCTTCGCGAGAAAGGACTGGGCGACGATGAACTCAGTCATCTCTGGGTATCCATTTCTTCACCGTCTAAGTAGGCGACACAGTCGTGGTCCTGGTGAAGAAGGTTTCATAGCCGCATGTCCTTGGCAAAGGGTATCTCCAGGAATGACAAGTGTTGGATGTTTTGGCTTAACCGACCCTGTCACTAGTAGTGCCAATGCAGGTGGGGTTGAGGTTGTTCAAGAAAGGGTACGGTTGGCTTTGATAGGTGAGGTGGCGTATACTCACCTCTAGGGATGTGATGTTAAAGGACCAGGGTCTGTGGAAGAGATGGTCGCGTGGAGCAAGAGATCGCTTTTTCATGCGGGTGGCAATTGAACATCATCATCATCATCGAGTCCGAGATGACCGTAGTTCCGTGTGCGCGCGCTCCCGTGTATAAGTAAATAGTGAGATCGGAGGTTGGGAGGACTTGGAGGAGGGCCGGGTTGGTCGTGGATTGTCAACGGTTCAGTGAGCCTATCCATGGTGCGGGGAGAGTGCTTTGCAAAGGAGGGATATCTCACCACCGGCAAGACGATGACATTCTCGATGTGAATCGCTCCTGCAGTTATATTGAGTCCCTTTGTATTGTCTTCGAGTTCTCTCTAGAGGTTTTCACAAAGGCTCTTCCGTATGTCTAAATCCACGTTGGCTGCACTTGTGAGGCATGTCATTTCTTGCCGCACCTTGTCAAGTGTATGATCTCGATGATTCAACTTGTGTTCGTACCTCTTCCATGGTCGGGACTCCATAGATCGTACACGTTCCTCAAAGGCCTGAAAGACATGTTTTTGAAGATGCCACATACATCGCTTCGATGACCTTGGTGGCCTAACATTTACTTCTTTAGCCGACATAGAACGGGAGTGAGACGTGTACCTGTATCGGAATAGCCATGTGATATTGGTCGCTAACCTCACTTACCTCGAGTGGCCACCTAATGAATGGCGCATGCATGGTGTGGCCATCCCAGTCCCTTCCACGCTTCCTCGTGGAACTTGTGGGACAGCTCTCGCTCTCGAGTCACTAGCCCATGATCAAGATTTTCTTCTTCATCTCTGCTTTTTCATCCACGCTGCTTGGTTCCTCTCATCACCCATGGCCTGGCTGTAGGTGAGTCCACCATGATGAGAAAGGCATCCATGGATACTACCTCGATCGGGTCTCGCCTACTGCATCTCGATCATCCAACCAACTAATCGTATGGTTCTCTATCTATCATCCGCTTTACAAAGGCGACCCATGCCTTTTCTAAATCAACTCGGAGTCATACGAGCTTTGGTATACTCCATATAATATTCTTCCAAACCGCACTCTCCAAGAGTGCTCACCAAGATAGGTGTAGTACCCCTATCCTCCGGGGTTTCCGGCCGGAGTCTCGCCCTCCAACCGCAGGTGCTCTTACTTCGCAATATCCTTGGGCAGCTCGACAGTCAGGTTTTCCCTCTCGTGTAGAATCTCGGTGGGGAGATGAGTTCTCACAATATTCTCCACCACTTCGCTATATGCACTGCTATGCAGATGCAAGAGGAGTCCCCGAAGTCGGTGAGACATTAACCGTTGTCGTGGTATTCGAGCCGGGGCTCGCCTGCAGCTATTGCCGTGTCTTCTCGCATGACTTCGCACCCAACTTAGTCCTTCTCATTGACTTGATCTCCAAACGCGACCATCTCATAAATAACTTTAAATATGTATTTGGTCGGCAACAACCCAGGCCCGCTTGCAGGCATCTGTGATGCAAACATAAGGACTTTGCATGAAGTCCAAAGTGTCCTTTCTTGGTCTTGATCATGGAGTGTATTTGTGTTCCCACCACTTGTCTCGCCAGAACACTACACATGATCTTCTTCTTCCTCGCGTGACTGCAGCAGTCATGAGCCGCCTTCTTTGCACAAGAGTATCGTCCATACCTCCTGAGTCACACAAAGGCTCGACCGCAGAAACCCATCTTCAGTGGCTCCCCGACCTTGCTTTCTCGGGATCGGAGTATCCAAGGAAAGACTTACATTCTTTTCTACAGAGATGGGGCGAGGATCAAAGGCCTTTGGGAGAGGAGGCATCTCGACTGTTTCTTACAGAGATACGAATCTCCACTCCACGCACAGCTCCCACCAGGTCATCTCCACTGATAGGCTATGGTCTCGCACACTCCGAGACATCGTCTATCGTTAAGTCTTGCATCCCCGTGCGTATGGACGCAATACCGGTTTCATCGAGGTGATTTCGACCGTCCACCACCGACTGTATCACCTATAGCTTCCTAGTTTATGATTTAATCCCGGGACTATGTAAAGGTAGGTTGTCCGCCATCGATGAGCTTGCTCCCATTCAGCTTGTAGACAGAGAAAGAAATATTGTAGAGAGGATTGTAAGCTTCAAGGTGGTCAAAAGGGAGAGGAAGAGAGAAAGAGACGAGTTAAAAGAGAGAGAGAGAGACCTAGGTGGTTCAAGTGAAAATGATGAACATACCTTGGGCTCCATCTCCATCATCGACTTATATATGGGGTGAGAAAATGTACCGCGAGAAGTCCCGTGACTTTGTCTGTTAGTCTTCGTGTCCGCGTTCTTCCTCCGACCTGCCTCTTTAACTTCCGGATCCACCTGGGAGATTCATGCTGATATGTACACGTCACCCCCCATGCCGGTGTGTAGGTTCCCTTTTAGGTGCACAAGGACGCGCTAACATGTCTACGAGGCTTCGAATAGTAAGGCTGCACTGGCCTCGCTACGAACTTTGAACTCAAGACTACGAGGCCGGATACTTGAGGCTACGACCCTCAAAGCTTCGAGGCAGCGCTTTTCAATCGCTACTTCGATGTAGTTACTTTGAGGTCGATCGCTAATGCAACGAGTGGTGGATTTCTCCGACTTTTCAACACTTAATAACACAGACATGAGATGTATATGGCAATTCACATGACATTATTCATGATGAACAGTGGTTGCATGCGAAATTGAAATTACATATCCGGAGCTTGGTTTACTTCAACCCTAAAGTCTGATTTATATGTATGGCAATCGTATCACTACCATTCAAGTCTCCATTTACCTTAGAAATGATTAAGCATATCAACATGCATCATCATGTGTCAAGGTGATCACTATGTTAACATAGCATCCAAGAAACCATGATTTATCTATTTTAACAACCATGTCATAAAACCCGAGCTTCTCACTTTTCAAAGTAAAACTCACTCAAATGAGACCTCACCCTCTCACTCCCGATCAAGATGTGAGCTTGATTCAGAACTATCATTACACGCAAGTAAGCTCATGGTCAACCGAATCTTACCACAACCCGATCCAACAATGATTTTCAGTTCAAAGATGATGACTTGAGAGAGAGGATGGCCTTATTGAGAATCAACACACACTCTATCATCGTAAGATTTACAACACAACAAGGTACAGCAGAGTTTGGAGTTTGTTCATTCAAATTGCTTTGGTGAGTTGTCTCTTTCTTTTGTGTAAGACAATTTTTGGTGCTTATACATGAGTCTTTTTACAAGGACAGAGCTCAACAAAAGATTTTTTGAATCACATGATCATACATTTTGATCTCCAACTATTACTCTAACAGAGACAATAACTGAATAGTGAGGACTTCCCAAGATAGTGCAATCATCTATTGTCTATTATCACTTTGCCTTTTTCACCTTGCCTTTTCAAGAAAGGTAGTGGCTCTTCTTTAGTAATAGGCTTTTTATGATTCTCAAATACTACAATCTCACCATCCTTTTGAGCATTAAATCATCGAGGATCCTTTCTGCGAGGCCAACAACACCCAGTGAGATACATACTTCATGCTAGTTAATGAATGCAATGCCATTACTGTGATATTCTCTCTAATAAATTGACAGCTAATGGGAATATCTTCTCTTGATGAAAAATAAGGAGATTGCATCATTTCACTCACGACTTGAGGGTTTATGATAAAGTTGTACAAAAGAGTTGAATCAAAGTTCGTAGGAGAAAAGTTTCATCCATGTGATTTCTCACTTTCAAAGATATGCGCATGAATCACATGTAATCATTTCTAATTTTCATGAAGACATCATTAGTTATTATAAAGCTGTCATACTTATGTTTATCATATGATAATTAGGTTGAGATGAAACACTGTATATGCAAGAGTCTTATGAATTTAAATCTAACATGCCAAGTTTTGGTCGAAGTTCATCAACCTTGTTTCTCGCAGAGGGTTTGGTGAATATGTCGGTAAGCTAGTCATCAATGGATATATACTCCAAGGAAATGTCTTTCTTGAGCACATGATCACGAGTAAAGTGATGTCTTACTCAATGTGCTTGATTTTCGGGATGGATGGATTGTTTGAAATTACAATGGCACTTGTATTGTCACAATATAATGGAACGGCCTTCGCATCAAAACCATAATCCGATAGTTGATCGCCATCTAGAGTAATTGAGCACAACAAATTTTCCCCGATCAATATATTCACCTTCAACTGTGGAGGTTGAACCGAATCTGCCTACAAACCAGGATACAAGTCTATTGCCTAAGAGTTGGCATGTTCCACTTGTGCTCTTTCTATCAATCCCGCATCCGGCAAAGTCCGCATCCGAATATCCTCTCGCCTTAAAGTCGACCTTTTTTGATACCATAGTCCCAAATTCTCGCCCCTTTAAGATACCGCATGATCCTCTTGACATGAGACAAGTGGGATTCCTTGGGATTAGCTGGTATCTCGGGAACAGATGCATGTCAAACATTATGTCAGTCCGTCGCTGCTGTCGATACAAAGAAGGATCCAATCATGCCTTCGTATTCTGAAATATCCACCTCCTTGCCTCGCTTTCCATCCATATCCAACTTGGCGTTTGTAGAATGAGTTCTCATGTGTGTCACATCACCATCTTAAACTTCTTCGTAATCTCCTTCATGTATTTGGTCTGGATCGATAAAGATCCCATCCTCTAACGCGCCTGACCCTCCAATCCAAGGAAGAATGAGAGTTCTCCCCATCATACTCATTTCATATTCATTTTTCATCGATGAGAGAAATCTTCACATTGCTTCTTGTCCCTTGATCCGAATATGATGTCATCCACATAGATTTGGACTATCATGGTGATCCTTTTCCTTCCTTCGAGAAAACACAGGGGTCAATCCTACCTTTTCTGAACCTAGTTTCTTTAACTAAATTCTAACAAATGCTTCATACCACGCTCTCGGGAGCTTGTTTTAGCCCATAAAGAGCCTTTTCAGCTTTGTATACCTTGGGCTCTTTGGTTTGGCTCTAGAAATCTGGTGGTCGTTCAACATAGACTTCTTCTTGGAGGCCCCCATTCAAGAAAGCACTCTTGACATCCATCTGATAAACTTTGAAGTCCTTGAATGTCGCATATGCTAAGAACATGCTAACGGCCTCCAACTAGCAACTAGTGCAAAGGTTTCATCATAGTCATTACTTCTTCTTGTCTCCGTATCCTTTACAACTAGTCCGGTCTTGTTTCGATTACAACACCATCAAGATCAAGCTTGTTTCTAAAATCCATTTCACGCTAATGACTTGGTTTTGATCCGCCTCGTTAACCAACTCCCCATACTTTCTCGCTTTTGAACCGATTTAATTCTTTCGCATTGCATAAATCCAAATGGTGATCCAAACCGTCCTTTATCCATTTTGGCTCCACTTGTGATAGAAACACATATATAGGCTTTCATGAAGTGTGGTAGCCTTGGTTTAACTCCGTGCGCAGGATCTCCAATTATTAGTTCGTATGATGGTCCTTTAACTTTCTTTTGCTTTTGGAAGGTCTTCTTTCTTCATGATGAACGCCCCAATTGCTCAATGTCGTTCTTGGCCTAATAGTCTAAACAAAGTCAATGTTGGAGCCATGATTTTCTGTTGATTTTCGACTTGGTTCCACAAAGAACGTTCAGCCTCTTTGCTCATCACGTTCAGTACATCTTCCATAGTTTCGTTGTCGTGGGCTTATCTCGTGTCCCGATCTTCTACAATGACAATGTCCTCGCACTTCATGCACATTTGGATCTCCTTTCGCATTCCATGGTTAGTCTCATCAAAAGAAACATGAATAGACTCTTCAACAACTTTGGTTCTTCTATTAAATACATGATAGGCCTTGCTAGTCATGGAGTATCCAACAAGATATCCATCATCTCGATTTAAGGCCAAACTTGTTCAAGTAATCTTTGCCATTGTTCGTAATGTAAAGAAGTACACCGAAGATCCTTAGGTGACCAATGCTTGGTCTCCTTCCCTTCCATAACTCATAGGGTGTTTTCATGGCTCGCTTGTTAATTAGAGTTCTATTTTATACATAACAAGCAAAGGTAATAAATTTTCCAAACTTATAAGGATTTTGGGAACCGAGCTCCTATCAACATGGTTCTAGCTCGTCAACCAATGTTCAATTCTTCTTTTTCACTACTCCATTTTGTTTTGGAGTTCTCGCGCCGAGAAATTGTGTTGGATACCATGTTCAAGATAAAACTCTAACATCTCGTAAAAGTCAAATTCCTGCCATGATCACTACGAATGTACTTAATAGAGAGACTTTTAACATTAGTAACCCAATCAAGAGTTCAACCCGATTCTCAAAGTTTCCTTTGTTTTTGAGAAACATGACCCATGTGTATCTCGTATAGTCATCTATTACTACAAGAAAGTATCGTGCACCGTATAAGGAAGACACATTTACTGGTCCACATAGATCCATGCGAAGTTCAAGTGGTCGTGTGATCGAGGTTTTATCTATACTCTTAAAAGAATGTTTAACTTGCTTACCCCGTCGACAAACTCTACAAGGGTGTTCTTTCTCATAAACGTGCTTGGGTAAGCCCTCAACCAAATCTAGAGATGCCACTTTAGACATGGTTTTAAAGTTTAAATGGCCAAATCTTATGCCACAACCAACCGATATCGTGAAACTTGGACAGTAAAACAAATTGTCCATCGGATCGAGGATTGCCAAAGACCAACTTGTAGACATTGCCTTGTCTATGTCCAAGCTAGTTTAACCTGATTCGAGAGGGAATCCATAATCACACGGTGTGTTTTAGTGAACAACACTTGATAACCTTTGTCACACAATTGACTTATGCTCAACAGTATGTTTAAGACTTCGGACAACAGAATACATCTCCGAATGGACACGTGAATCCATTAGTGAGAGTACCTTACCAACAATCTTACCCTTTTATTGTCCCCGAAAGTGACAGATGAAGTCGCAACCTCCCTTACTTCACTCAACAGAGAGGCATCATCCGTCATGTGTACGTATCAGCAACCGCCTAGATACCACTGGCCGGAATTGATCTTGCTTTCGTAGCTACTTTCGCTCTTCGTAATTGCCTCGCACATGAGCAACTAAGTCTTGGGGCCCATTTAAGATTGGGCCTTGGGTGAGTGCAACCGTAGTTGGTAATTTACGTTTCCACAAGAAGCGGGCAGATTTAACTTTCCATGCTAATCTTGGTGATCCTTCACTGGAGTTATTAACAGGATTAGCCTTTAAATCTTCAAAGATGTTTTCCTTCCTTATTGTTATCTTTGGCACCTTTAAGAAGGCTGTGTTTGATGGTTTTCTTCACGGGTTTGGTTTTTAAGTCTTTTGAGGATATCCCAGTGTGCCCGGTATGTTTCTTCCTATCGAGTTGGCTGTGGCATTGCGGATTGTTAATGAAATTAAGCTCGTTTAAGATTTACCTTGATTTTTGTTGTAATCTCCTTCCTAAGGTACTCGTGGTAGACCAGACCGATAGTAGAGGTGTCCAACTTCACAACAGATGGGGCATGTGCAGGTTTAGGTCAACACTCCGTCTCAAGGGTTTTGGCTGGAGTGTTAAGAGGTTTCCTAGGTTTTCTCACATATCCTAGACCGTTCTTAACTCTTCCATCGCAGACAAACTTAGGCGGGAAGGCAAAGAAATTTTGCCGGATGAACCGGGCCTAAAATGTCAGTAGTGTGTCTACTTGGTTTTTCTCCGAGATAACTACACCCTTACCTTGCATCGGGATGTAGAGGACAAGCCGATCGAGGGTTCAGCTTTCAATTCCTTTCTGAAGAAACCATCGCATCACCGGTTCTAAGATGCAACAAGCATCTGTGTCTTTGAGTTCGGTGTTACCGGTTTGGGTGAACTAGCAACAACCATCGATACCTCCTTTCCACAATCAACGAGCACACTTCCGCAGAATAAAGTCGCAAGACACTTGGTCTATACAGTAGGTCTGGCTTGGCTATTTGGTCTTCGTGAGAAACTTAGACCTAAGGCTAGCCCTTTAACATCCGGAGTAGTCTCACGGGGCGGCAATCCCACAGAGTCTTGCCACTTTTGATCGATTAGTCTTCCTTTTCCGCTCCGCTTGGTTTCACTTAGTTCCTTTTCAAGCCTATCGATGTCTTTATTTGCCATTTTTAGGTCGATCACCTTGTCCAAAAGATCATCGTGTGTGCTTCTCATCTTACTCACTTCAGCTTTAATCTTCTCTCTCGTTTTTCATAATCATCTACAGAGAGTTCCCATATTCACATGAAAGTCGTCGTAGTTTAGAATAGTATCTTTCTTTGTCACTTTCATAGGAAGAAATTGTTCCTCCATTCTTTAAGAGCTCTATAGGTATCTTCATATTTAATATAAAGTTGTTCATAAGTTCTTACCTTGAGGGGAGGTGAATGGTCACCATGAAGCGAGATGAGACCTTTTTCCTTCTTCTCATCATCTCGATGATTCTTCTTCCTCCTCGCCACCGTTAACTAGTCAGTGACAAGAGCCTTCTTCCTCTTGTCATTCTTTTTGCTTGAGGAGCCTTTGGTCTTCTTCTCGCTGGCTTGCCTCCTTTTTCTCCCTCTTCACCTTATAACACACCAGCCGAAATGCATGTGCTTGTTGCAATGATAAGATTGCAACTTGTCATTATCTTTTCCCTTAGAGAAAGATAATGAAGGCCGCCCTTGCTTTCCTTCCGTAGTCTCCTTCTTCTCAAATAGTCTTCTGATCGTAAATGCCACTTCTTCATCCGAGGCACTATCTGAGCCAAGTGTATCACCTTCACTTCTTCATCTTCTCGAAGATGGTTCCTCTGCGTTCGGCAGCTAGCCTTAAAAGCAATAGATTTCTCATTTTTCTTGGAAGGATTCTAAAAGGCTTCAAGCTCTTCTTTTGCATCTCAAACGCCTTGAGGTCCCCATAAGGCTTCCAAGGCACAAGTCTTCCATTCCTCCAAATTCTCGACGGATGGCCGATGTCTTTATCGTTAGCCTCAAAGGCAGAGATCTCAAAATTTGTCATTTTTGTCCTTTGAGAGATCTCAACGTATCACGTCTTCATCCGTTGAACTCCACTGAACCATTTGTAGATATTGTCTAATGACTCCTTTTGGTTCACATCTCGAAGGCTTCATACTCTTGTTTGAGCATGGAGATCTTGTTGTCCCGTATTTGCTCATCTCCTCGTATATGAGACAAAGCTTGTCCCATACCTCTTTAGCAGTCTCAAGATCTTGCACATCTCGGTGAACATGTCATCATCGAGTGCAGAGAAAAGTATGGCTTTTGCCTTAAGCCGAGCTTACTTTCCTCTCGCTTCCACCTTAGACCAACTATTCGGATCTTTCGTCATTAGTCGACCTCTTTGCATACTCTTTGTGTGAAAGGTCCGTTCTTTATTGTTTCCCGCAGACTAGGTTTCGAGCATGTCTTGGTGAGCTCTCATCCTTGCTTTCCATTTTGAAAGGTGCCAGCAGTGTGCACATGGGCACTTGGGAGGATGAGCCGGGTGAACGTCATAGAAGTCTTCTTGTTCTTTCTTGTTGCCGCCGGGTACTCGGTTTTCCCGGCTCCCGGTCTCCCGTTGCTCCTTCCTTCCGGGATCAGACTTGCTTCAACCTCTCAATGAACCCGAGCTTGCTTGGGAGCCGGAGCCGCACCGCCGGAATCCATGTCGCCTAGTAGGATCTCTACAGCAGTAGAACTTGCTCGATACCAATTGTAGGTCCCAAAGTGCGCTCTATAGGGGGTGAATAGACTTTCTTCGCCAAGGGAAGCCAGACCGTTAGTCGGTTCTGGATTAGTCCTACGATGATTATGATGGAAGTACTTATGTAGAAGATGACAATAGAGAGTATGAGTGGTAACGGTGAATGACGATGAACTATCGTGACAAAACCGAGATAAGATAAAAGTTCTTTTCTTAACAGATCTCATTGTGAAAGTGACGGTTTAGGATAGATCGAACGACGTGAAGATAAATACGTAGATTAGATTTTTGAAAGCTACTGATCTTTGATGAACAAAAGGTTCTTAATGATTAGGAGAGATTAATCTCGCTTCTTGGTTCAACACGGCGCACAACACTTCTCCAGCTTTCTCCCAGTCACTCACTCTCGCTGTTGGAACTCGCCTCTCTCTTGATAGGTTCTCAGAAGGATTGTTTATATCAAGTGTATTAGAGCCATTTTCTTGTGTAGTCTGTGTTTCTCTTTTGAGAGAGAGATTAAACTCACAATTTTGTCAAGTGCGAGAGAGATATATCTTTAAGATTAAAGTTCTCGTACACCATGATGTCCATCCCGATACATCGATTTCCGCCACTCAAAATCGGGAATGTCTCGGGATGTGGCCGATTCGGCTTCCGATTTATAGATCAGATGACCATACCGCATTTTTGGCATGCGCTCGATCTTTGGCCGCTCATCTCGTGGATAGTAGTTGGCAAGAATTAATGCGCCATTAAATGTGCTCAATCGCCAGAGGACAAGACAAAGCTTATCGTCAAACCCTAGCCGTCAATATCGCAAGAGGCTGTGTTTAGGGTTATAAGTTTGCCTCGGAGGTGGACGCCTCGTAGGTTCGGAGAGTCGAAGATTTCACCTAAGATCGAAGTTGCGAAGTCTTGCTTCAAGCTTCATGGGTTTTCTATGAGTCTACGACTCACATCTTCGAGTCTCTAGTTTTCGAGGTCGGAGGTTAAGTCGATTAGCCTTTTAGTGTCACTGTTGACTAAAGTCTACGACTTATGTGTCTATGACTCTACGAGTCTGCGACTCTTCAATAGCGCTTAGAGTAACTTCTTCGAGTACAAAGATCCACGCTATTGGAGCTATGAATCTATGACTCTAGCTCTACGGGTCTACAATCTTCGGTCTCTCCCTACTATATTTGACCTGGTGAGTTTCAAAATCTTCAATTTACGAGTCTTCAACTTCGCTTTTTCTTCCTTGGTCTTTCGCGCAGGTGCATAAACCGAGTTCCTTTATAGTCACGACTCTTTAGCTCCACTCTCCGGCCGCTGATCTCCCGAGTCCGGAAGTATGGCAATTTCTCTATAGTGATTGGGTCCCTCGAGTCTACGAGTTCACGACTCTATGACTCTTGAGTTACAATTTCATTTGCTTGCTAGTCTTTACAACGTCGATTCTTTGACCTTCAACCTACGAGTCTACGAGTCCAGCTCTTAACAAGCACTGTTGTTTCAACCCTACGACTCTACGAGTCTACGCAGTCTACTGATCCATTTAGCGTTGGTTATCGTTTTAACATCGTCTGACTCTACGAGTCTCCGAACTTCGTGGACGCTTACAAGAACACTTTCTTTTCCGTACCATGACTCCTACGACCTTCGAATTCGGATCTACGAGTTTCAATGTTCTCATTACTATTTCGCTTGAGTTCGTACTTACGAGTCTACGAGTCTCTTGCCAATATGTCCTATGACAGCCATTTTACGAACTTCGACTCTCCGACCCTACGGCCGCTTGCCTTCGAGTCTCCGGACTTAGTATCATTTGTAGCACTTTCATCAAATCCTATATTTCCAACACGAATAACCATCCGTAAAACAATAATACTGCAACCGCCTAACCGATCTAGCATATGATCAATTAAAGGTAACGGAAGTGGTCCCACGCGTGGCTTTATTCAGCTTGCGTAGTCGATGCACACGCGCCACCCGGTCATCCGCATGGGATGGAACGAGCTCGGTCTTCTCATTGCGTATCACCGCTATGCCGCGTCTTCTTGGGAACCACTTGCATCGATCAACTCGTGAGCTATCTCGAAATGGCATATTTGATGCCCGCTTTCCTCCACTTTAATCTCCTTGCCAACGACTTTTTCATCGTAGGATTGAGCTCGTTGGCTATGCTCTACAAGAGGGGAGTATAAGACTCCTCCATCGCATCTTGTGCATGCACCGGACTTATACCCTTTATATCATCTATGAGACCACCCCCAGGCCTCGCTATGCTCCCTTAAGACTTCTAGTAGCTGTTCCGATTTCTTCTATCGTTAAGGATGCAAATACCATCACAGGTAACGCCCTTGTGTATCCAAAAACTCAGACTTCGGGCACCTGGGAGTTGCTTCGGAACCCGCAAGGGCCTTGATTGCCGAGGATTCGCTTGAGGAAGGTCGGCCACATTTTGGTCTTTCAAAGACTTCATAAGTCTCTTCCGGTTCCGCTCAGAAAATCCACCGCCTTCAATTCGTGATCCAAGCTGCCGATCAAGCTTTCTTCAAGTAGCTGTCCACGATTCAGCAACCGATCAATCCAATAGCACTGAATGATCATTCAGTTCGCGTGATCGAACGCTCCATGTTGAACACCACTCGCCTTCCATCCACACGTAGCCAACTCCCCCGAGTTTACATCGACCAAGGCCCTTCCGACTCAAGAATGGCCTTCCAAGAATCCGTTGGACTCCTTTATCTTCCTCCATTTCCAAACAACAAAGACCACTTAAGAAGATAAAGCGATCCACCTTGATTAAAACATCTTCAACGATGCCCACCGGCTTTCCTATCGAGCGATCAAAAATTGTAAAGATATGGAAGTGGGCTTTATTCCCACCAAGCCCACGCTCGATAGATAGACATTGGCATCAGATTTATACTCGCCCCTAAATCACATAGGGCTTGCTCCAATTGCGTGGGTGCCAAGGCGCAGTCGAGTGAAACTACCCGGATCTTTGCTTGGGTGGTAGCTTGTTCCGCACCACCCAACCGATGTCATTTGTAGAACCACTATCTCACAATCGCATAGCTCTCCTCTTAGACAGATCCTTTAAAATTTGACATATCCTGCATCCTGCTTCAAGGCTTCATGAACGGGATGTTCACCTCCGGCCTTTTGAATACATCTAAAAATTCTCGGGAACCGAGCATCTAATTTCTTCCCTCCTCTCGAGGATACCTTATAGGAGGTTTGTACGGAACGGGAGAGCTAACTTCAGCGTTGACTGGCTATCCGTCGACTACTCCCAACCTTTTCCTTCGTCCTTACGTCGCCAAAGATCTCCTCTTTAGCTTCCTCCCGAGCATGCTGTCTCCGACTCCTCCTTGTTTGGCTCGATTTTCTTCTCTCTAGCTGGTAGTTCTTTCCCACTTCTAAGCATTATAGCTTTGCATTGCTCCCCTTGGGTCGACCTCCGTATTGTCGGAAAAGTATTCGATGAAGAGGGCCCAACTACATTTGCTATCATGCCAACTGGCCGCTTCTATATTCTTCATGGCAGCCCCAAGATCCCGGGATGGTATGGTAAGGACCCAATCCTGCTCTCCCTTACTCATTCTATCATTGCTTGCTTAGCAAATTGATAAAAGAAGTTCCACATCTCTTCATCCTTTGCCTTCTCTTTGTCTTCCTCCTTCTGTTGAGGCATCTTCGGGAACCCAGGAGGAAGTTGTGGCCGAGATTGTTCTCCATACCCGTGTCGCTCTAGCAGTTGCGGACCTTATTCTCGCCTTGCCATAAGTAAGGCCGTTGTTGAAATTGGTGAGATCCTCCCCGATTCTCGGGAAGTTGTGGGCTCGAGGAGGATTCTGCACCGGCTTGATTCCGAATTGTCTCTCGGAATCCTCCACCTCGATTCCCAACATATTGGCTTCTTCGTATAGTCAGGCTAGCAGCCATTTTCAAGAACGCCTTGGGTTGTTCGGGCCTGGCTCCTCCACGCGATGCACATTACGACATTTGCCTCACAAGAATCTATCTCCTTGTCAACTCATCAACCCAGTTAATTTGATGAATTTGATACCGCAGCCATCGGCCCAACTCTAGGGCATCCGTCATTGGACCAAAGGGGCGCTGGACAACGTCATTCGCTCTATAAGCTCCACCGCTTGCTGCTCCATCATCATGAACGCTCCTCCAGCCGGGTCGCATTTATCATGCTCCTTGTATTTGCGTGCAGACTCGCATAAAAAGATTCGACTTATAACCATTCGGCCCGCTCATGATTAGGACACCTCCTAACCAAGTCTTTGAATCGCTCCCGTGCCTCACATAGCCGACTCATCACCATGCCGGGTGAATTGATTTATTTGGCTCCTTAAATGAATAACTCTTTTTGTGGAAAGTACTTGGAGAGAAACTTCTCCACCATTTGGTCCCATGTGTGTATGTTGCCGCGCAGTAGGACTGAACCAACCAAGAGCTCGGTCCTTCAGGGAAAACGGGAAGAGTCGATCTAATGGCATCATCCGAGACTCCATTGATTTTGATGGTGTCGTAAATTTGCAAGAATCGCGCCAGATGGTTGTATGGATCTGTCACGCCCCGGATTTCCAACCCGAGGAAACCGGCACGTGACTCCCCTTGCTCACGCGGGAGGGCAAAGGGTTAGGATACAAACCAAGAATATTACATTTTAAACACCCACAACACATTCAAGAAAGTAATGCTCATAAAAATAATCCAAACCAGTTTATTACAACGAAATCCTTTCCAATCCCATCCCCATCGGGTTACATCAATTCCAATAAAAATAACATAAAGGGTAGATAAAAAGTAAATAAGGTCTTCCCACCTTGGTGTTCCCACCTAACGCCTATAGGTTCTCGTAAAGAAAACAACATGCAGGAGGGGTGAGCGACACTACACCAAGAGGGATCATGTCTCCCAACCCATCCCACGACCTAATATCTACATGCCTGTGTACAAGTGCTGTGTCGTGATACAATTATTCCACCAGATATAATTGTGCTTAGCATAGCAATACAATCATACACAGTCGACATAACACTCCCGAGCTTCCATAGCCACCTGTTCCAAGAACAATTCCCAGCCCATGTCACCAGGTTCCAAGACTACCCAAGCCTACCCACCGGGTTCCACAAGGTCACGCCCTGCCACACCACCGTGTTCCACAAAATAGTACACACAAAACCACGTGTCAAAAAACCAAACACTAGCGGCACACTTAACAAGTGGCAGACTCTACCATTAATATAAAAACAAACACTTGGCATTTACACCTTTACCAACTCACAATTCTAATCTTATTGGCATATTATCAAACACATATGATGCATTGTTACACAAGTAGATTCACACATGCATTTTATCAAATATTTACTATGCATCCCCACTCAATGTCGAATCACACCAAAACGCTATGCCAGGCCAACATCCATATAAGAGATCACACCTATATGGATTACATATATACATATAACCAGATATATCCCATAATCCGCCCCTAGGACCCCAGGACAAGAGGAGGATTTAGGAAGAACATAACCCCTACCTTGTATGTTCTCCGCTCCCGCTCCACGTAAGAATCCGACCACCCGCGCAAGACGGCCGGCAGCCACCAAGCCTCTCCCTCCCTCTCTCTCTCTCTCTCTCTCTCTCTCTCTCTCTCTCTCTTTTTTTCTCTCTGTCGTACTGAAATGAAAGAATAACACAAGAACCCTAAACCAACTCAAGCCCTCATTATATAGATACTACCCACATCAAAACGACGTAGTTTTGATTAAGAAACCCAGGATCAAAACGCGTAGTTGGCTCGCTCAAGACTGCCGCTAAAACCAAGGGAACCATGCAAAAACATGCTCAAGACGCCAATTTCCACGCGAACCTCAATTCACGTGTAACCCATACGCACCCAAATGCTCTCCAACCTCACCCTCAGCCTCTTGCATCATTTAAGACACCACACTTGCACGCGAATTGGACCCATATCACGTGCACTCCTAAGCACACGTTCCGTTCATTCCCAAACTTCTGTAGATAGAGACATCATTCTAAGCATTTTTCCTTTGCACGCGGAATTCATTCGAGCCCATTCACTAGGTCAAAATCTAGAAAACCACTCCGAAGGCAAAACCTGCGACTAACTCAAGGTACGGGTCCTTACATCCCCTCCCTGAAGACTTTTCGCCTCGAAAAGAAATGGACACACGAGAAAAGAAACTCAAGCTACCCATTTCCCACACGACCAGCCATAACACCTAAATGGGTCATACACCGCACATTATACACACGAGCACATAACATAGTGCCACTACAACCTCATAACCATCTGGACATCACAACCCGTGGAAACACATCCACATGTCACAAATACCATCACAAGCACATTTCATTAACACATTCAATATAAATAAAAGCAAAAGCTCTAAAGGAAATACAAATACACTGCACCTACAGCCATCCCTCCACCCTTAAGATTGTTCGCTAACACATCACCTCTACGTTGCTATCACACAATAAATCCAACACTCCCCAATTAAAGGTACCCCAACAAGAATCCGCCACTGGTGATCGACGCAACGGACACCAACAATTTACCATGCAAACACATTCCCGATGTAGACTCCTCACCCTTACAAAGAAGTACCAGAGAGGTCAAGAACAAATACAAACAAACGGGATAAGAGCATGATGTAAACCACAATCGCAAATTCCCACATAGGGATGTCACTGACAAGAAGACTAGCTTCACAAACTGAGTCCCCTCATGCTAACGCAAGCAGAACAGCGTAGGGATCCGAAGAACACATCCGCTAGCAAGCCACATTAAAACCCAACCAACACCAATGATGGCTCTCCACAAACCACAATCCAGACAACCTCATACTAGGATGAAGTTTCCATTCTACATAAACAACATGACGCCCAATGGAGTCCAGGATGACAATCTTGGTGATTGTGACGCAACCACTATAAGACCAAAACTACTATCGGGCTAACACCACCACCAACGTTGAGAATCTACTAAAGAATCTCCATGAACCGTAATGCCACACAAATAACACCTCTTTCGATCACTTAAATAGTGGATCCACCAAGGTCCCACACAACCTTCCCTAACCGAGGCTTACAAGTATAAACTCCCATGATAACGCTTACTCAACACAAATAGACATTCCATGTGATGGGTGAATCCTTTGACGATGGGGAGGTACCAACAACATAGCTCTCTCCACCATGGAAAACCTCCTACCCGCAAATACGACAATAACGGAATCCTCCGTGTCACCACTCACAGTCATAAGGGAATCCCTGCCTCCATGACATACCCAATCGCACGGCCTACTATCTTCGCTGCATCAACCATCACGTTCTTTTCCAACACGCTCAACAAAACACTCAAATGGACCAAGAAATACCTCGTGCTCTAACCTCGCTTAATGTGTCACTACAATTCTCCCGGTAGCACATGAAACAAGACATGCGAACTCCTTGATTTCGGGACATTCACGTAGCCTCCCAAACACATCAACACCTTGATGGCGTGGACCATCTCACTTAAGCAAAGATAAAAAAAAAAAAAACGCACACGAAAGACTTTCAGAAGAACCTATGTAGCATTTAAGACCCCATAATAGCCGTGACACAACTCTCAAAGGAGTAAAGACTAATACCCCCTTACAAGCAAAAACTCATATCCGACTCCATTCCTCGTGAATCACAACTCATCAATACTTTCACACTTTAACTTAGCATGCCATCACATGTGCTAAGGAATAACATCAACATTACACATAACACCCTCTTCATCCCACACCACACATAATATGCACATGTGGGCATCACCTCCTACCCTCTCGCATATGAATGCCACTCTAGACCCACACATAAGAACTTTGCCAGGCCCTTAAGACATATGTAATAGACACACAACAAAACAAGGCAACCACAACACACGAAATAAACTATCACAGAAACACACGTGGAAGAGAGACATACTAGCCCCCACCTCCTCACCTCTTTAAGCCTATTACCCATGTGACATGGATTAGAATCTGGATTTGTTCTACCACCAGGAGTAAATCCTTAACCCCCGGAAGACAGTCTCCCAATTATGAGGAAAACCCAAACAAGGCCTCGCCCAATCTCACTCGTCGTCTCGCTACATCGATTGGGTTCATCGTATACGATCCCATAAACTTACTCATAAATCTTTAGTTCCAACTCATCAGATTTGTATACACATGTGTAAACCCATTTCACCACATATCCTATGAACATTACCCAAGGTCTTTCACACTAATGCCAGACACGGGTCAATATTTGGCCACCTAAGAATTTACAAACACCTCCACAGACACCCATACAGTCCTATACAACCACATACCACTCTCGCCAACCAATTTAAATCTCAATGACTCATGAGTGGGTTATATTAGTGGCAATTTCTTCCCTCAACCGTGACACTTGGAAGCGGTTACCAAATATCCTTCTTAGGCAAGACATCTATTTAAACCTCACCACACGAAAAACACATTTCTATTACTCAAGGTCGCACACAGTGGTCACACACTACCTAGACGTAATCTCACCTACGCCAGTATTAGGGGTAACACGGTAACATTCTATTACTTTCCTCACACACGGGCGCCCAAATCGATCACCACACAAAGATACAATAAACACTTTAGACCACACTCAAAACCACCAACTCTTTCCAACAACTCGTTTATAACCATTAGTAATTTATTAGTCTTCCAAAGTCATATATATATTTTTGGTTTGTTTACTCATTTATTCTCTAGTAGGTCCTCAACTACGTCCATCCAAATGTAACTCAAACGATCTTCTAAGCCTCACCTAACGTAAAAACAATGGGCTCAGAGCCCACCTACTAAAAATACCTCTATCGCTAAGTGTCTTAATTAAATTGCTAGAAACTCAAAGAATCAAAGGTCTACCCATCCTCACCTAATCCAAAGACGAGACCCAACCGATCACTACTAAAGGAATAGTGATACCACCACTAAACAAATCTTAATAGCGAGAATCAAAATCATACCTCGACTAAGGAGAGTTCTCGCGATGCCCTCCTAGCCTCACTTTGAAGTTCTTCTTGCCCCCAAACAAGGTTTGAAATCTTTTTTTTGTTTTATCCCTAGCTCGCCGAATGTACTCCTCTAGCACCATGCCTGCTTAATAAAACAGATCATTTCTTGGATGTCCTACTTTTCAACGATACACACTAGTACTTTCCCGCCATACTCTTTTCCTAACGCCTTGTTGTCCACCTAAAGAATAAACTGAACCGGTCTCTACCCTCAGCCCCTTTCGCTGATCAGACAACTATGCTTCCAATTAATCTTTCACCCAAGCTCCTCCATGATGTGGGTTGATGGGCCTCCTGTACCTCGCTTCTTAATCCATTGTCGAATTTCATCCTTCAACTCTTGAATTACTGTTAAGATGCCAACCCTGGGTCATTACTACATCCCGTAGCTCACCCATTTGCCTCACTCCCCGAGGGGCAAGCTTCCTTCCGGTACCTCAGCGACAGTCACAATTTTCTGAGACATTGTCTACGAAAAGGCGCGCTCCAGTTATCATCACTCAACAATCTCAATACCATTACCGACTAAGCATGCCGAGCTATAACTAACCTCAAAACATGCATTATCACCACACAAGTTCATGGATGCCTATCATGTAACATATACAAGTTCACACCTTATATTGCAGCATATAATTTATACTTAAGTGGATATCTCATCGTTTTGAACACAACATCGCTTCCTCCACACAATACCATACAAAGGCACATAATTAAAACGGTCTGCGTAACAACAACCTTATTATATTTTCTTTTATTTTATTCTTATTTTCTGCTCTGTCACATTTCACAAGCTTCAAGTTCACAAGCACTGGGGCTTGCAATACCACAAATTCTTTTCCATGTTTCCATGCTCAAATCATCACAAAATTTCGTAGGTCATGCACAATTGAAACTTTATCATGTTCAGTCCCTTTTTTATCCATGCAATTGAGCACACCACCGCAATAATATTTCAGTTTCCTTATTAAACCACATTTTCGTACAAGCAAATCATTCCATGTTAACACACAGTTCAATTAAAACAAGTTGAATCTTTCCTCAGAGCCATGCCAAGTACTTCAAATAAAATCGTAGTTGCACAACACCTTATCACATTATTCATATTTTTCTTTATCACAATTAAAATTTTCACAGTATCCACACCTTCACATACAAATAAATCCAATGCACTAGTGCCCTACTAAATGTACGCAAATCCTACCACAGACTGACTACCCCAAGTACACTCGAGGCTCAAAGAGGACCATGTTGATCAGCATGTCCCTCTGTGCCCTCTCCCTGCAAAGGACTCTAGATAACTAAGTTTCGTCCACTACCCTAGGCCAACTAGACCATGCTCGATACCATATTGTCACGCCCGGATTTCCAACCCGAGGAAACCGGGCACGTGACTTCCTCTTTGCTCACGCGAGGGCAAAGGGGTTAGGATACAAACCAAGAATATTACATTTTAAACACCCACAACACATTCAAGAAAGCAATGTTCATAAAATTAATCAAATTCCTTTTTATTACAACGAAATCCTTTCAATCCTATCCCCATCAAGCATCAATTCCAATAAAAATAACATAAAGGGTGTATTAGTTAAATAAGGTCTTCCACCTTGGTGTTCCCACCAACGCCCGAGGTTCCGTGAAAGAAAACAACATGGTAGGAGGGGTGAGCTACTGCCACCTCAAGAGGATCATGGGTTCCCCAACCCATCCCATGCACCTAACATTCACATGCCTTGTGTACAAGTGCTTGTCGTGATACAGAATTATTCCACCAGATATAATTACAAAGCATAAGAAGAATACAATCATACAAAGTTATACATAAACACTTTCCCGGCTTCCACAACACCGGTTCCAGAACAAATTCTGGCTTCACGACCGGGTTCCAAGACCTAAATTCTGCTTCCACACCACCTGTTCCATTAAAATAGTCCCTGCTTCCATTAAACACCGGCTCCACAAATAGTACACACACCACTGCATAAAACCAAACACTCTAGCGGGCACACCTTCACAAGTGTAATGGTACCTAGCTTTATTCATGCATAAACAAACACTTGGCATGCACACCTTTACCAACTCACAATTCTACCTTTATTGGCATATTGTCAAACACATACCGGGCATTGTCACACAAATAGATTCACACATGTATTTTATCAAACATTTAACATGCATCGCTTCACTCAATGTCGTAATCACACCAAATTCGCTATCATGCCAACATCTTATATAGAGATCACACCTATATGGATTTATATATGTATATATAATGTATATAATTCCATAATCCGCCCTAGACCCTACTGAGGAAGACGAGGGAATGCAACCCCCACCTTTTTTGTGTTCTCTCCTCGCTCCCGTCTCCACGTAACAATTCGACCAATTCAAGATGCCCAAAACACTCAGCTCTCCTCTCTCTCTCTCTCTCTCTCTCTCTCTCTCTCTCTCTCTCTGCTTCTCTCTCGGGGGCAAAGAATTTCAAGAATAAAGAAGAACACAAGAACCCTAAACTCAAACTCAAGCCCTCATTATAGTGACACTACCCACATCAAAACGACGCGTAGTTTTGATTAAGTAAACTCCAGACCAAAACGACGTAGTTTTGACCCATGGCTTGGGTTAGCACCTTGCCGCACCCATATAGGCCAAAATACTGCAATTTCAACATGGTCCTTTGGAGAAAGATCATTAGAATGACAAACCAAGGGAACCATGCAAAAAACATGCCCGTACGCCGCACCTGCACGCCAATTCCCCTAACTACCGTGCAAACTTACATCACTCAAATGCTCTCAAACTTCACCCCCCAGCCTCCTTGCATCATTTAAGACAATTACCTGTAACAATTTGACCTGATATCACGTGCATTCTTACATACACATCCGTTTGGCCTGAAACTTTGCAGATAGAGGAGCATCATTCTAAGCATCTTTCCTTTTGCACGTGAATTCATCTGAGCCCATTCAATAGGTCAAAATCTAGAAAAACTACTCTTTCAAATCTGTAATTAACCTGCTGTAATATCTCCATCCTTCTCCTTTTTCTTGAAGGACTTTTCGCCCGAAAAGAAATGACATAGCGAGGAAAAGAAATCAAGCTACCCATTTGGAAGTTAACACTATTTGAGCCACAACACCCAAGTCGTGGTCATACACCGCATCATTGTACACACAAGAGGACACATAACATAGTGCCACTCACATCCATAACCATGCATCACAATCTATGGAAACACATCCACATGTCACAAATACCATCAAAATAATATCATTAACACATTGAAAAAGATCGGATGTCCAGATGAAGATTCAACAGAGAGTAGAGACGACATTTGGTGGAGGGGACCACTGAGGCTAACAAGGGAGCGAACCCCGAGCCGGTGCAAAGAGGGTTTGAAAGCACTTAATCGACAAGAGACAAGGAACAACGCCGTTAGAGAGCGGGGAAGATGCCATTGAAATTTGAAGATTAAAGCAAGGAGAAGTGAAGGGGAGGCTCAGTGAATTAGAGAGCAACTCAGATTTAGGTTCTAGGCAATAAGTATATCTCACGCTCAAGGTGAGAGTTTAGTATAAATAGGACCCATTCCGTAGTCAGCCGGGTTCCCGGTTTGGCGAGATGAGCAGTTGATCTCGCTCGATAATCTCGATGTCACAACTTACGTATTGAATACCAGTAAACCATGACTCCTAGAGGTCGTGCTAACCATTCAAACGATGTTCATATTCATACCGCCAAATTTTGAAAAGACAAATTATAGGGCTCTCGAGTGTTACGTGTATTTAATGAACCATCATTAGTCCTCCTTAAAAAGATTAGACAAGATAATCACTTGGTTTATCGCACCAGAATTTTAAGATTTAGGAGGAAACAAACCCACTCTCATCCAGCTTGATAAGTGTTCGTGGGTGAATTATATTCGGATGATAGACTCATCATTCAGAAAGCTGAGTGTTGATTAAGAATGATTCCTTTGGTCATTTTGTGTTTATAGGTGAAGGTACCATAACACTTCAAATCCTAGACATCAAAATATCAAGATAGAGCATTAAAGCAAAGCGAATCTCGAACCTCCGTAGCCGAAAACAATAAACTAAAAGAAACAGATTAACAGTTGAGTTAGTACGGGGGGGATATGGACTCAAATTGTCTTGGTGAGAACATCATAATCAACTAAAAAGAGGACAGGTTTAACTGGTGACATGGAAGAATCAGTTGTTTATCACCTCGTGTCGTTCCGGCTTATGGATCGGTGTGAGATTACCTTGGACGTGGAGATCGGTCATCGAGCCATCATTGCCAGTACTTCTCACACAAATCCAAAAGAGAGATAAAGAACAGGTCGCCATCAAACAAATAAAGGTGTGTTTGGCCACTTATAGAGGGTTCTTATAATTTTCAAAGAATAAAGTTTCGGGAGTCGGTTATGTGTGGGGAAGGAAGAAAAGGTTTCAGCACCCCACAACACCCAAAATTAAAATTTGTCTTTGTTCTACAGGTCTGTTTATTTGGATTTCTTCTTTTTATCTCCAACAGAAAAACTCGTGGTCGGGTTTATTAAAAGGAATGTTATTTTGTTTTATCGAGAAAACAGAAGAAAGCTCCTGTAGCATGAAGAAAGGTCAGCTGTGGAGCTCGGATTCATTATCATTAGCTTTGATGGGCCAGGAAGATATGCTAAGAGACTTAATCTCACAGCCACAAAGAGCCTGGATTATTTGGTACACTTGGGGTTTTATCTTGCAAACCAAGAAAGGTGGTCAGATGCCTTTGGAGCATACTATGAAGCCTGATTCATTATTGACCCAATGTTGGCTAAGTGGCTATGTGATAGTGATGCTGAGAGGCTCAATCCCACGTCACCTGTGGCCTTTTGAAAACGTTTTTTATGTATTTTGAATAAAAGGTGAGATCTGTAGCTTAATAAGGAATGGGTGAAGAGGTAAATAAATCGGGAATCAAGATTGACGTTCGGCGAGCTTTACTCCCCTTTTTTTGAGTTGTTGAAATGAATGTAAGGGACAAACCCAGAAGGGAATGTTTGAGATGTCCCTTTCGGCAGAGAATTTATGAACCCTTTGAACCTTAAGCAGACGGCTGGTGGTTAGGCTCCAAATCCTCTTCTTCAAATCTCTATTGCTAGCGTGTAGTCTCAGCCTCCCTCCTCTGGAAAGGTGGGATGCCTCCTTTTATAGAGTCCAGGAGGGAATGCACTCGCTCCACCCAGGAAGTCGGGTGTGAGCAATGATGTGACCTTGGAGTTCTTAAACAATCCAAGTTCCAAGACTCATGTGATTTATGCAGAGAAAATGAGTTCCTGTGCGCACTATGCATTTCCGAGAGTCCCAAAGATTTAAACGATTGAGCTCATTAAATTCGATCAGAAACAACGCCATCTTCACCGTGACAAAGGAGGAAGGAATTCGTCACTAAGTTCTTCCTGCCCGAAGTCAAGGTCGAAGGTCGAGTGGCCACCTCGCGAGGTCGATGCAGGGAGATGCTCCCTCGGCGGGCCGAAGGTCGTGCTGCTTCGAAGGGTCGAAGGCCAGAGGTTGGGCTTCGAAGGGTCGAAGGCCGGCTGGTTTCAGGCTCAAGGGTCAAGGGTCGCCGTGGCTCGAAGGCCGGTCGTCAAGATCTTGAAGGTCATTCAAGGATGCCCTCGCGGGTTTACCAACAGGCCTCGCCGAAGGGTCAAGGTCACCAGGGCCGTCTTTGCAGATCGAAGACCGTAGTTTCATTCTCGAAGGTCGCTTGGGCTCAGGTCGGCTTGGAGGATGCCTCGAAGGTCGCAGTGGTCATAGCCGGTTGTCAAGGTCCTGAGCATTGCAAGCCACATTCACAGGTGTCGTAGGTCGCCTTTGGCATGGTTAAAGGCTTGGGTGGATGCCTTAACGGTCGGGTCAAAGCTGAAGATTCTGCCATAGCCGTTGCTGGGTGATGGAGGTCGTGGCCACGACGCCGAAACTGGACTACGAGGCGGGCCGCCGGGCTGCACTACGAGGCTTCGAGGGCGGGGCTGCGCTACGAGGCCGAGCGGATCACGAGGCATGCCGCTCGAGGCAAGGCTGACCGCGGGGCCGATCGCGCCACGAGGCGATGTGGCTCACCGAGCTTCGAGGCGTGCTCTAGCTCACGGTTGCTTGACCGTGGGACTCGGAGTCCAGGAGCGTCGCGGGTCCGGCGAGCCGAGGCCGTCGACCCGCGAGCTCGAGGCCACGGCAGCTTCGGAGTCTCGGGCCCACGAGGCCTGGGTACTTCGAGTCTCGGGGACCACGTGGTCAGGCGGGCAAGATGGGCCGAGGTCTCCACTGCGAGGCTTCGAGGTTTGGGTGTTCGGTGGTGCAGTCGCGTCTGTCGTGAGCTTCCCCGAGTCTTCCGTTCACGACAGGCTCGAGGCCGGGCACCTTCGAGTCTCCACCACGAGGCTTCGAGGCTGGATGTTTCCGGAGTCTCACTGCGAGGCTTCGAGGGCCAAGGCCGCGGTGCGTCCGTCCGTTGTGCTTCGAGTCTCACGACGAGGCTTCGAGGTCGGCACTTCGAGTGTCAACTACGACGCTTCGAGGCCGGACGCCGAGTCTCGGGCCCACGAGGTCGAGGCCGGGTACTTGGGAGTCCCACCACGAGGCTTCTTGGAGGTTGGATGGGCTTCAAGCCCCCACCCCGCGAGGCTTCGAGGCTGGGCGCCGCGGGGCAGGCCGCGTCGTTGTAAGCTTCGAGTCTCCACCACGAGGCTTCCAGGCCGGCACTTCCCGAGTCTCGCCACGAGGCTCGAGGCCGGATGCTTCGAGTCTCGCCCAGCAAGGCCGAGGCCGGATGCTTCGAGTCTCACCGCGAGGCTTCGAGGTTGGGTGCGCGCGGGTGCAAAGCTGCGTCCTGTGCTTCGAGTCTTAGCTACGAGGCTTGAGGCGGGCCATTTCGAGTCTCGCCTACGAGGCTTCGAGGCCGGATGTCAGTCTCACCACGAGGCTTCGAGGGCCGGATGCTTTGAGTCTCACCTGGCGAGGCTTCGAGGTTGGGTGCTACGGTGTAGGTCGTTGGCTCGGTTGTGCTTCGAGGGTGGGGCCGATCGCGGGGGCTTCTGCGTGCGCTTCGAGGCCGTCGTGCTACAAGGCCGAGTTCGCTACGAGGCTACGATCGCGAAAGCCGGGGTGAGTCTACGAGGTCGCTTCGCTACGAGTCTTCTAGGTTGATCGTTACGAGTCTCCGAGGTCAAATGGGGGTGTTGCGAGGCTTTGACCGCAGTGCTGCGAATCTCGAGGCTGCGACTGAATTCGCCGAACAGCCTTTCCTTGGGAGATTTCGCAATCATATTTTCTGGTCAATTTGACCGAAAAAGAATAATCGTCCTTTTTCGCACGTTTGACCTTTCATGCCCAAAACTATTTTCGTCATAACTTCTTCGTTTCAAGTCGACTGGGCAATCGTCACTGCGTTGGTCAAATTTCACTCCTCTATCCTTTGGTGTTGATCTTGGAACATTTTGAGATCCCTCAGAAATGACTTTATTTTAGATTTCTTTGGCGTGATCTAGCCTTGGCCAAAATGGGGGCTATCCAATGTTCCCTCTCTTTACACGTTGTTCGTGTACTAATGATGTGCAAGATAAGACCATAGCCATTTTGACTACTTGATTTCTTCTCTCAGGCATGGCTTTGGATGTCTGGTGGCATGCGGCGAGCATGGCTTTGACGTTTGGGTACGAGTGAGCTTGGCTTTGGATGTTTTTGTATGCGGGTGAGCATGGCTTTGGATGTTTTGAAGGCGGGTGAGCATGGCTTGGATGTTTTGGTGGCGGTGAGCATGGCTTTGGATGTTTTGCATGGTGAGCATGGCTTATTGTTCCCTGCATGCAGTGAGTAATGGTTTTGCTGTTTTGCATGTGTTGGGTGAGCATGGCTTTTGGACATTTTGCATGCGGTGAGCATGGCTTTGGTTGTTTTATGGTATGCGGGTGAGCATGGCTTTATTGTTATGGATGCGGGTGAGCATGGCTTTATTGTTTTTGCATGCAGGTGAGCATGACTTGTTGTTTTTGAGATGTGCTGGGTGAGCATGACTTTATTGCTTTGCATGGGTGAGCCATGGATTTGGTTGTTTTGCACGCGTGAGGCATGGCTTTGGATGTTTTGGTGGCGTGGTGAGCATGGCTGGATGTTTTGGTATGCGGGTGAGCATGGCTTTGGTTGTCTTGGCATGCAGGTGAGCATGGTTTTGGTTGTTTCGCATGCGGGTGAGCATGGTTTTCTGACATTTTGCATGCGGGTGAGCACATGGCTTTGGTTGTTTTGCAATGGGTGAGCATGATGCTGGTTGTTTGGCATGCGGGTGAGCATGGCTTTGGTTGTTTTGCATGTGAGCATGACTTTGGTTTGTTTTGCATGCGGGTGAGCATGGCTTTGGATGTTTTGCATGCGGGCGAGCATGGATTTGGTTGTTTTGCATGCAGAGCATGGCTTTGGTTGTTTGGTATGCGGTGAGTGCTGCTTGGATGTTTTGCATGCGGGTGGAGTGCTGTTTTAAGCTCCTTTGGCATGCGGGTAGGCATGGCTTTGGATGTTTTGTATGCGGGTGAGCATGGCTGGTCATGCTGCAGATGTGGGTGAGCATGGCTGGTTGTTTGGCATGCGGGCGAGCATGGCTTTGGATGTTTTGTACGCGGGTGAGTATGGTTTTGGTTGTTTGGCATGCGGGTGAGGCGGGGTTTTTGGGATGTTTTGTGATGCGGGTGAGCATGGCTTATTGTTTTGCATGCGGTGAGCATGGTTTTTATTGCTTTGCATGCGGGGTGGAGCATGGCTTTGTCATGTTTGGCATGCGGTGAGCATGGCTTTTGGATGTTTTGCATGCTGGGTGAGCATGGCTTTGGTTGTTTTGCATGCGGGTGAGCATGGCTTTTGGATGTTTTGCATGCGGGTGAGCATGGCTTTGGTTATTTTACATGCGGGTGAGCATGCCTTGATGTTTTGCATGCGGGTGAGCATGGCTTTTGGATGTTTTTGCATGCGGAAGAGCATGGCTTTGGTTGTTTTGGTATGCAAAGCGCAGCATGGTTTTGGTTGTTTTGCATGCGGTGAGCATGGCTTTGGACGTTTTGTGCGTGCGGGTGAGCATGGCATGGTTGTTTTGCATTCGGGTGAGCATGGCTTTGGTTGTTTGGCATGCGGTGAGCATGGCTTGGTTGTTTGGCATGCGGGTGAGCATGGCTTCTGGATGTTTGCATGCGGTGAGCATGGCTTTGGTTGTTTGGGACAACATCTAGGGTTGGATGTAGGAAACAGTATCTTGGGCTTTGAATAGGTGACCTAACATGGTCTCTCTACGCAGTTCACTTAAGAGACTGTTTCTACGAGGTTACCACTTAACAGTCATGCTTGGCTTAATACTCCAGTCTGCCATTCTTTTGTTTCTAAAAGGGAATTCAGTTTGTTGAGGGTGAGTCCTCATCTCGTTCTGTACGCCTGAAGCTTAACCGTTGGTGGATCATGAGATGCCATTCGAAGTGTAGTTAATCCGTAAGTAATGTTGTTGAAACATGCTAGGACGTATGCCAATGACGACGGCAAGATTGCTAGGATTTAATGTGAATTTGTGATTGAGTTTTATGGAGGTCTTCTTCCTTTGTCAGGGGAATGAGGCCGTTGGGTGACTTGTGCCTTTGTTCTCCTTGTTGCAAGAGATCGAGATTCTCGTATCACTGTGTCGGCCTCCAAGTTGGGCATACCGCTTTCTCGCCGGAATATTTGGACGTGGCATCTGTGTACGATGGAAAGTGACGTCAAGGTCAAAGTGGATGGACATTGAGGAGAGATGACTTAGGGTCAAAATTATAGCTTGATTGAGGCTCCCTTTACGAGTTCACTCTAGGAGATCACTCTACAAGGTTACCTTTTAGTATGGCAAGGTCGTGACTCGACTATCATGACCGATTCTCTCGAAAAAGTGCTCTTTAAGGCGCAACTACTTTGGTGTAGGTGTTTCTTGTGCAGGATGCTTCCAGGGCACCTTTAGGAAAATGATCTAAGCCTTTGTCGCGCCACTTGAGGAGTACCGCGATCCGGGTGACAACTTCTTTAGAGAACACAAGACTATAAGGACCCGTACCTTGAGTTAGTCATGCTTTGCCTTCCGAGTAGGGTTTTTTCAGAATTTGACCTAGTGAATGGCTCAAATGAATTCACGTGCAAAAGGAAAGATGCTTGTAATGATGTCCTCATCTACCACGGAAGTTTCAGGCCAAACTAGACGTGTATGGAGGTGGCCACGTGAAATGGGTCCATTCACGTTCAAGTGTGGTTGTTCTTCTACATGACGAAGGAGGCCAGGGGTGAAGCTTGAGCGCATTTGGAGTACATATGGAGTTGCACGTGAATTGGGGAATTCACGTTCAAATTGGCGTGAAGCATACTTCTTGCATGGTTCCCTTGGTTTTGACATTTAATGATCTTTCTCCAAAGGACCATGTTGAAATTTGTATTTTGGCCTATACGGGTGCGGAAAGGTGCTAACTTCGTGTGATCAAACTACGTCGTTTTGATCCTGGATTTACTTAATCAAAACTACGCTATTTTGATGTGGGGTGTCTATATAATGAGTGGCTTGAGTTTGAGTTTAGTGGTTCTTGTGTTCTTTCTTTGCCGCAGCCACGTCAGAGAGAGAGAGAGAGGATCTCC
>CM042084.1:390471-405764 GCA_023512835.1 Taxillus chinensis | reverse complement strand
ACCTTGAGTTAGTTAGTTTTGCCTCTGAGTAGAGTTTTTCAGATTTTGAACTTAGTAAATGGACTCAATGAATTCACGTGCAAAAAGGAAAGATGCTTAAATGATGTCCTCTATCTACCACGAAGTTTCAGGCCAAATGGACATGTATGTGAGGTGCACGTGATATGGGTCCAATTCACGTGCAAGTGTGGTTGTCTTTCAAATGATGCAAGGAGGCTAGGGGTGAAGTTTGAGAGCATTTGGAGTGCATATGGAGTTGCACGTGAATTGGGGAATTCACGTGCAAATTGGCGTGCAGCATATTTTTGCATGGTTCCCTTGGTTTTGACATTCTAAGGAACTTTCTCCAAAGGACCATGTTGAAATTTAGAGTATTTTGGCCTATATGGGTGCTTGAAAGGTGTTAACTTGTGTGATCAAAACTACGTCGTTTTGATCCCTGGGTTTCACTTAATCAAAACTACGTCGTTTTGATAGTGGGAGGCCTATATAAGGATGAGGAGACTCCTTGTTCTAGGGTTAGGGGGTTTTTCGCTTATCGGCCGTCGTGGAGAGAGAGAGAGCTTAGAGAGGGAAAGGGGAGAATTCTTTGGTTCTTGCCGGAGCATCTTGCGTGGGGAGGACGGCATCTAACGCGGAGCAAGGAGGATCTTCTTTAAGGTAGGGATTCTTTTTCTTATACCCGATCCGGGGTTAGGCCCCGTGGTGAAGTACCCGTTGGATATTGTCCTTATTATCATACTATTTATATGTAAATTCATATAGGTGTGATCTCCTATATGAATGTTGGCCTTCAATGGCATTGTTTGGATATATGTATATATGCCCGCTAAGTGTTTGACATAATGCCGTGAGGTCGTGCATGTTATGTGTTTGAAATTATGAAAGGTCGCATATTATGTGTGAGATTATATCTATGGTGTCGGGTTTAGCGGTGAATATACGCATCTTAAGTGTTCGATGTTATTCCGTGTGACTAAGCATACTAAGTGTTTGATGTTATGCCTGTATGGCCATGTGTCTTTGCGTGTTTGCTTGTACACCCGGTGGTGTGGAAGCCCGGGACTGATTTGTGGAACTCGGTGGTCGTGGGCCTTGGGACATTTTGTGGAACCCGGTGTTGTGGAAGCCCGGGACTGTTTTGTGGAACCCGGTGGGTTGTGGAAGCCGGGATTGTTTTGTGGAACCGGTGTTTGTGGAAGCCGGGATCGTTCTTTGAAACCCGGTGGCGTGGAAGCTCGGGAGTGTTTATGTACCAGCCCATGTATGATTGTGTTTGGTTATAGCTTTGTAACTATATCTGGTGGAATGATTGTATCACGACACAAACACTTGTACACAAGGCATGTAGATATTAGGTGCATGGGATGGGTTGGGGAGACATGATCCCTCGATTGGTTGTGGTTGCTCACCCCTCCTACCATGTTGTTTTCTTTACAAGGAACCTACGAGCGTTAGGTGGGACCCCAAGGTGGAAGACCTTATTTATTTTATTGTTTATGTTATTTTATTATGGGACCCGATGTAACCCCAATGGGGATGGATTGAAAAGAAGACTTTGTATTAAAGACCGATTTGGTTTGTGGACTACTTGATGGACTTTATTTTTCTTGAATGTGTTGTGAATGTTTAAAATGTTCGAGTTCTTGGTTTGTATCCTAACCCCTTTGCCCTCCGTGTGGGTAAAAGGGAGTCACCTGCCGGTTTCCTCGGGTTGGAAATCGGGGCGTGGACAATATGGTATCGAGCATGGTCTAGTTGGCCTAGGGTAGTGGGCGGACTTGGTTATCTTGAGTCCTTTGGAGGAGCCCGGAGGGACATGCCTGATCAACATGGTCCTCTTTGAGCCTCCAAGGCGTACTTAGGGTAATCCAGTCTTGTGGTAGGATTTGCATGCATTGGCATTAGGGCACTAGTTGCATTTGTTGTCATGTGTGAAGGATGTGCATAACATGATCATGTGTGAGCCGGCAACTCGAATATTCTTGGAATGCCTTGGGTATGACTACAATGTGGACTGTGGTCGTGTGCAATATTGGTTGATGCAATGGTTAAAATGTGTGTAATGCCATGTACGGCTCGACTTGATAATGAGGTAGAGGTAGTCAACTTGTTAGTAGTCAACGTTTCGACGTTTGTGCATCTTACTTCATGTAGTAAGAATGCCACCGAGGAGAGTGACACGTGCGTCCGGGCGATGGGTGATGAGTCATCTGCCCATGAGGGTCCGGGTGCAGGGCCATCCGTTGGGGGCATGCGTTATTCCGGCACAGCTACAAGAAGGCATCCGGTTGGAGGTACGAGAGCTACGGGAGGGACTCCGGCAGACGTTCGGGGGAGGTGCGCCGTGAGATGGCAGACAAGGCGGTGGTGCCACCACCACCACCACCGCAGGAGAGCTGCCTCGTGAGCGTGAGAGTTCGGCTGGGTGGTGTACCGACCCGTGCAGGATGACGTGGTGACACGGTTCCGAAAAGGAACAACCTCCGCGATTTAAGGGGGAGAAGACCGTGAGTAACCGAGCAAAGGTTGAGGCAGATTGAGCATGTGTTCTCCTTTCTCCTGCCCGGGGAGGGAGGATAAGGTGCCTGGCACCGGGCAATTGGAGGGGGATGCTTTGGAGTGGTGGACATGTGTTGGGAGCCGTGCAAGGCAACTCATGTTTTGGGAGGAATTCTGCAACTCTTCCATGATGAGTTCTTCCGGAATCGGTGAGATGGCGGGAAGAGGGAGGAATTTGGCAGCTCAAGCAAGGATCAAAGACGGTGCCCGAGCATGAGCGGGAGTTCCGGGCCTGAGTAGGTTTGCCCCCGAGACAAGTGGCGAAGGAGGACCCGAAGGCCCACAAGTTCACTCGGGACTTAGGCGCAACCCAGGAGGAGAGGTGGCGATTCTACGCTTGAGGACCTATGTTGAGGTGTGGAGACGGCCCGTATAGCGAGAGAGAGTTGGATGGTGGGGAGCGGGCCCATCAGGGTCGCCGATTGCAGAGTGGGCCCGATCGAGATGCAGGGTCCAAGAGGCTCAAGACGGAGGAGAGGGATGCAGTTCCTGTAGCGACGGGGACAGACATTGGTGAACCCCCCAGGAGGTCTAGCTTTGGCGGTGGCGGCACGGGCGGTCCAACGGGGGTCTCCCCGGCGGCATTCTTCTGCGTGGGAGCAAGGCCACTTGAGAAAGGAGTGTCCAAAGAGGGACCGGAAATGCCATAGATGTGGACGAGAGGGCCATCCGAGCCGGGTTTGCGGAGTGGCAATGGGGAGTTGGAGGCATGACATCCAAGACAAGGAGTGATGCGTTTCGTGCACCAGCAAGGAGACCAGCTCTGCCGGTGGCCGGCTGGTCGAGGGGATCGAATCGGACCCGACCTCGGGGAGGCCGGAGCGGCAAGCAGACGGTCGAGGCGGCCTTGGCGGGAAGCGCCCGGTGAGTGAGCCGACCGGTGGCACGGGCCAAGGGAGGGTGTTTGCGGAGGCGACGACCGTGCCGGAGGAGGCCGAGCTACCACCCCCACCACCGAGGGTGGAGCGGGACCATCGGTGGTTGAGGTACCTCTTGATCTCCCGTACATTAGCTTCGTACTTTTCGATACGGGTGCATCGTGTTCGTTTGTTGCCGAGCTTGTGATAGATAGCTTGGGGTTAGCTTGTGTGGAGGCACAGAAGCCCTAGTTGTTGAGTCTCCGGGGGGGGTATGATTGAGGTGTGGCGTGTTTGTCGATTGTGTGTTAACCATAGGAGAGGTGGAGCTGCGTTTTGATTTGCATGTGATGCCCATGCGTACGTTTGACCCGATCTTGGGTATGGATTGGCTTATGGCTTTCCGGGCTTAGATAGATTGTTATCGGCGGCGTGTGACCTTCGTGACACCTGCAGGGACCTCTTGCACCTGCAGGGGGAGTGGGATTGTGAGGCGAGTCGGGCCGGGCCGATGTTGGACCAGTGGGGTGCCATTACCCACGGGTTAGCAGCCCGACCTTTGCTGAGGAGGGTAAGGTGGAAAAGAGGGTGTGGCCCGCTGTTGTGGACCAATTTCAGGATGTTTTTCCTGAGCAGTCGAGGAGTTTGCCACCCAAGAGGAGTGTGGAGTTTACCATTGAGTTGGTGCAGGGAACGGGTCCGATTTCCCAAGTAGCATATCGTATGGGGCCAGCCGAGCCGAGGGAGCCGCAAAGGCAAATCGAGGAGTTAGTGGGCCAAGGGTATATCGACCCGAGTACCTCACCCTGGGGGTGCCCGGTCTTTTTTTGCTAAGAAGGCCGATGGCACGCTTCGTCTGTGATCGACTACGGGAAGTGAAGTCGATGTTGTGAAGAACAAGTACCGTTGCCTCGGATAGATGACTGTTTGAATCCTGAGTGGGGCCCAGTGGTTTTCCAAAATAGATTTACGATCGGGTATCACCAGCTCGGGGGTTAGGGAGGAGGACATCCCCAAGACGGCTTTTCGGTGCGGTATGGGCATTATGAGTGGGTAGTGATGCCTTTCGGGCTCACTAAGCGCGCCAAAGGTGTTTATGCGATTTGACGAACCAAGTCTTTGCCCCATACTTGAGACTCGTTCGTGGTGGTGTTTATCGACGATATCTTGGTGTATTCCAAGACCGAGAAGGAACATGTGGAGCACTTGGCAACAAGTGTCAGAACCTTGAGGACCAAGAATGTTGCTAAGTTTAAAGAAGTGTGAGTTTTTGGCTACAGGAGGTTCACTTTCTTGGCCATGTGGTGTCACCGAGGGAGTTAGGGTGGACCCGGCCAAGATCGAGGCCGTGGCATCGTGGGCGAGGCCAACCAACGCTTTTGAGATCCGTAGTTTTCTTGGCTTAGCCGGGGTACTATCGTCGTTTTGTCGAGGGGTTCTCCTCGTTTGCGGCTCCTATGACGGCGTTGACTCAGGAAAGGAGTGAAATTTGAGTGGACGGACAAGTGCCAACAAAGGCGTTTGAGACTCTCAAAACCCGTTTGACCACGCACTTGTGTTGAGGTTGCTCAGGAGGATATTCCAGGTGAGGTATACCGTGATGCGTCCAGGGTTGGTTTGGGGTGTGTGCTTATGCGGGAGCACGGTGTGGTAGCTTATGGGTCGGAGACAATATAAGCCCATGACCAGACTCTGTTCAGGGTTAGGGGTTTTTCACCCATTGCGGCCGTCGTGAGAGAGAGAGCTAGAGAGAGGGAAAGGGGAGAATTGCTGGTTCTACGGGAGCATCTTGCGTGGGGAGGACTGCATCTAATGCGGGAGCAAGGAGGATCTTCTTTAAGGTAGGGATTCTGTTTTTCTTATACCCGATCCGGGGTTAGGCCTTGTGGTGAAGTACCCGTTGGATATTGTCCTTATTATCATCTTATTTATATGTAAATTCATATAGGTGTGATCTCTATATGAATGTTGGCCTAATGGCGTTGTTTGGATATATGTATATATGCCCAAGTGTTTCGACATAATGCTTGTCAGGGAGGCCATGCATGTTATGTGTTTGAGGTAATGTCTGGGAGGCCGTGCGTATTATGTGTTTGAAATTATGCCCGGTGAAGTCGTGCATATTATGTGTGAGATTATATCCGTGTGGCTGGGTTTATGGCGGTGAATATATGCATGCTAAGTGTTCGATGTTATTCTCTGTGTGACTAAGCATACTAAAGTGTTTGATGTTATGCTTGTATGGCCATGGCTTGCGTGTTTGCTTGTACACCCGGTGGGCACGGAAGCCCGGGACTGATTTGTGGAACTCGGTGGGCATGGAAGCCCGGGATCTGTTTTGTGGAACCCGGTGGTCGTGGAAGCCCGGGACTGTTTGTGGAACCCGGTGGTCTGGAAGCCCGGGATCACTTTAAGGAACCCGGTGGCTGTGGGCTCGGATATTCTTGAAACCCGGTGGTGTGGAAGCCCGGAGTGTTTATGTACCAGCCCATGTATGATTGTGTTGCTGTTATGCTCTGTAACTATATCTGGTGGAATGATTGTATCACGACACAAAGACTTGTACACAAGGCATGTAGATATTAGGTCATGGGATGGGTTAGGGAGACATGATCCCTACTTGGTGTGGTTGCTCACCCCTCCTACCATGTTGTTTTCTTTACGGAACTCTACAAGCGTTAGGTGGGACCCAAGGTGGAAGACCTTATTTATTTTATTGTTTATGTTATTTTATTATGGGAATCGATGTAACCCCAATGGGGATGGATTGAAAAAAGACTTTGTATTAAAGACTCGATTTGGTTTGTGGACTACTTGATGGACTTTATTTTTCTTGAATGTGTTGTGAATGTTTAAAATGTTCGGTTCTTGGTTTATATCCTAACCCCTTTGCCCTCCGTGTGGGTAAAAGGGAGTCACGCATGGTTTCCTGGGTTGGAAATCCGGGCGTGATGAATATCTAGTAGATTGTAATGACCCGTGTTTTGGGATGTGGAGTTAGTCACAATTTTGCCTTTTGGGGTGGCAATTGTTGGGTTTTAGGGAGTTTTATTCCCACACACATTGGCTTAAACACATTGTATGATGATGGGCAAGCTTAAGGTAAGAGATGAGCCCAAGAGGGAACCTTTAGGGGGTGCACGTGACGATGGCTTGTCACTGGCAATGGTGTTTTGCATGGGAGCCTTCCAGATTACGTTATAAAGCTTGTGGCAAAATCTTAGGCCATTGGAGCTTGCACGTGACAATGGCTTGTCACGGGCAATGGTGTTTTTGCATGGGAGCCTTCCAGGACTACGTTATAAAGCGCAAAATCTTAGGCCATTTGGAGCTTGCACGTGACAATGGCCTTTGTCACGTGCAACCATGTTTTTTGCACCGTCTTCTTCGTTTTGTTATGCTGATCATCTTTTCCTTAAGAACCATGTTCAAATTGTGGGTATTTTGTCTTGTGTGGATACGAAGGTTGTGGCATGTTCCCTTTATCAAAACTACGCCATTTTGATGGTGGGACTTCATTTATCAAAAACTACGTCATTTGGATGGTGGATTTCATTTATCAAAACTACGTCATTTTTTAACGTTGGGTTTCACTTATTAAAACTAAGTCGTTTTGATAAATGAGGTGTCCATATAAGGAGGTGGAGGTCTCTTTGTTTTAGGTTTAGGGTTTTTTTCTTGCACGTCGTAGCCGTCGCAGAGAGAAGTGTCACGCCCGGATTTCCGACTGGGAAACCGGTACGTGACTCCCATTCACCCACACGGAGGGCAACGGGGTAGATTATTGGATGCACACAAAGAAGACTAAGAATTATAATAAATCAAACAAGCCACATCTTTATTTAATTTCAAACATTTAAAGTTCACAAACCAACCATGTTCCTTACTCAATCCAATTCCCTTAGTACATTTCCCCCTTGGGGTTACATAAATTATGAAATTACATCACTCAAGTGAACAATAAAATGAAGATGGTCTTCCACCTTGGTGTATCCACCGAACGCCCGTAAGTCCCCTGAAAACAAGCAAACACAAAGAGAGGGGTGAGCAACTACAATCGTAGGATCAAGTCTCCCCAACCTCTTCCATGCCCTAAGCTACATGCATGTGCACGTGCTTGTGACGTGGCGATTAGGAAAAAAATAAAGCATTCCACACAAGCGGGCGTAACCTCAGCCCCACCCACACCGGCTAACAAACCACATCTCAAGCAAGTAATTTAACCGCTCTTCAGGCCATCGGTTTAACCGCTCTCGGGCAAAGTAATTTAACCACCTCTTCAAGCCGCATACCATAGTCATGCACACAACATACACCACGGTCACTCAAGCATAAAACCAAACACTTGGTGTGCACCGGTTCGCAAGTGCACAAACCCACCGCTCGGGCAATAACAAAACACCCAAAGACGCATACATACACCAAAATCACAAGTCCTACCACACAGCATATTATCAAACATGTAATAGTCATATACACACAATTTATATTCACCCAGGCATTTCATCGAACATATAACATGCACCGACCACCCAACAATAGAATCACACCAAAATGCCTTTGAAAGCCAACATCCATATAGGAGATCACACTCTATATGGATTATATATATATATATATATATATATATATATATATATATATATATATATATATATATATATAATAATGGTATAGACCGAATTCTACCTAAGAACCTAGGACAAGAGAGGGATTAGCAAAAATAGAACCCCTACCTCAAGTAAAATGCAACAACACAAAGAATATTCGTTCCCACGCCGAACGCCGTCCGCCCACGAGACACCGACCACCCACGCAAGACGCCCTACAAAGCTACTCTGACTCCCCCCCCCTCTCTCTCTCTCTCTCTCTCTCTCTCTCTCTCTCTCTCTCTCTCTCTCTACGAGGGGCCGGTGGAGCAACAAACCCTAAACCTAAAACAGGGGCTGTCACGCCCGAATTTCCAACCCGAGGAAACAGTACGTGACTCCCATTCACCTACACGGAGGGCAACGGGGTTGGATCACGTATGCCACACAAACAAAACTAACAATTACAATAAATCAAACAAGCTACATCTTTATTTAATATCAAACACCAAAGGTTCACAAACTAACCAGGTTCCTTGCTACAATCCAATCCCTTAGTACATTCCCCCCTCGGGGTTACATAAATTATAAAATTACATTTACCGAAGTGAACAATAAAACGAAGATGGTCTTCCACCTTGGTGTATCCACTTAACGCCCGTATGTTCCCGAAAGAAAACACCACATGAGAGGAGGGTGAGCAACCACAGACTCGTAGGATCATGTCTCCCCAATCCATCCCATGCTCCTGGCATTGCCTACACGAGTGACACTGGTAACTGTGGTGATAATAAAATATAAACAAGTTGTATTCACATTCACATGGCACACACTATCCACAAACATCAGGCTTAGCCATATAGCTAACATATCCACGGCCACTAAGGCTTAGCCACATGCTTAACATGTCCACGGCCACTAGGCAATGCACACGGCTAACATATCCACACCATATAAAGCTTAGCCACACAAAGCACAGCTCCATCCCAGGCTTCCACTGACCACCAGGTTCCACAAACACAAGATACAAGGTCACACCAGGCATTAAACCAAACACGTAGCATACACACTTTCACGGCATAATACCAAACACTTAGTTTGCCGACCACCTCATCAGGCATAAAATCAAACACTTGACATGCAGAGTCTCACAGGTATTTTTCCAAATGCTTAACATGCATACATTCACAAACCCAGCAAACCCAGCCCACAAAGCATATTATCAAACATATACTAGGCATATTCACACGTACATATTCACACATTTTATCGAACACTTAATATGCACTCACCATCCAACACCGTAATACATCAAAAACCGCCATTAGAGCAACATCCATATAGGAGATCACACCTATATGGATTACATATATATATATAAACAGGTATAATTCCAAAATCCACCCTAACCCTAGGACGAGGAGGATTTAGGAAGAACGTAACCCCTACCTTGTATGTTCTCCGCTCCCGCTTCCACGCAAGAACTCCGACCACCCACGCAAGACGCTCCGGCGACCACTGTAGCTCTCCTTCCCTCTCTCTCTCTCTGCGATTCCAGGTGGAGCAACAAACCCTAAACCTAAAAATAGAGGGGCCTCCTTATATAGACAACACAACATCAAAACGACGTAGTTTTGATTAAGTGAATCCCAAAGATCAAAACGACGTAGTTTTGATGGAACAAGCTATGACCTTCCCACATCCATACACACCAAAATATTCACAATTCCAACATGGTCCTTTGGGAAAAGATGATTAGAATGACAAAACCAAGGTAACCATGCAAAAACATGCCTCGCACGCCGATTTGAACGCCAATTCCCCCAGTGGCGTGCAGATCCCAAATGCACTAAACTCTCACCCCAAGCCTCCTTGCATCTTGTAGAGGTCCGAGAAGAAAAATATGCTTGCACGTGAAATGGGTGAATTCACGTGCAGCTCCAAATGCTCTCAAATTTTTGTGGTAGATAGGGGACCTCATTCAGCAACTTTTTGTTCTTGCACGCCATTATTTGAGGCCATCTACTATACCAAAAGTGAGCTCCAAAATCTGCCAAACAAAATTAAAACCGCATGTATATGCATAACATCTTCCTAGGGCATAAATGTACGTTATCACTTGTCACATGCACCTCCCAAAGTCCTCTCTTGGGCTCATCTCTTACCTCAAACTTGTGCACTAACATCCAAGGTGTGTGTGTGGTTAACTTCTTACACACGGTCATTACATCCTCCCCTTAAGACTTTTCGTCCTCGAAAAGAAATGACATACGAGAAAACAAACACAAGCTACCCATTTGCCACACGGCGAGCCACAACACCCAAATGGGTAATACACCGCGTACGACATAACAAGACATAACAAGGTACCACCATAATCCATAACAACACATATCCGCATGTCACAAATACACATCTCAAAACACATCACAAATATTTAAGACATGTCTAAAAGACAAAACAAATACACCAAATCATATACAACTAATACAAGAAAACACATCACTATCACTTGGCCAACAGCCACCAACTACCTCCCACGCTTAAGATTGTTCGTCCTCGAACAAAATGGTGCCGCTCACGGCTCATGGACTCACGCTCCCACGTCTCCTCCTCACCTAACACATACTTCACAAGTAAATATATGTCACAATGATGCAAGACATATACTCCCATCGCTAACATCGTTTAACCGATTACCTAGGTCACGAACAACTCCACAACACCACCACAATGAACAACTCACAAACACTACTACACGTTTAATGTTCCAACGCCCGCCGCCAATACCATACAAACGCAGCCGGTGGGAGTCCTCGACAACCGTCCCATTGGACTTTTCATCCCCAAAAAGGGAAACCAAATAGTAAACACCAGGAAAAGATCAAAGCAACACATAATGCAGCCATTACCACAAATGTTGGAGATGCCAACTCGCGCACGATGGGACCAACACTCCACAACGTAAAATACCCAACAATTGCCCACCAATCGGGATTTCAAAGTCAACGCACCCTCAATTTCAAGGTGGACTCCCCACCCTAACAACAAGCACAACGAGGTCACAATGAAATAAAACAATAGGATAGCGTTATACAAACCACAATCACATTCCCACAGGAGCTCACCAAGCAGCACCATCATCATTACGAAAACCACCTCACTCAAGCAAGAACATTGAAACCCCACCAACGCCAATAAGTACGCAGAACGGAGTACAAGCCTGGACACAAACGGATAATGGAGTGTGCCCTCAACCACGTCAGTAACCCGTGCCCAACGAGTCCAAGGACGTACTAAAAACAAGAACAAGCACCACACACACAACCATGGTAAGACCGAAACCCACTATCGGGCTATCACTTGGTCACTGACTTTGAGAATCGACCTCTTGATCACTGGCCAATAGATCCGCCAAGGTCCCACACGCCCTTCACAACCGCCACCATGCCCAAGAGATAATGCCTTACCAAGTCAATATTTAAAGCACGCGACAAAGAATCCCCTTGACGCCGAGTCGTTATGAACAACATAGTTCTCCCACACCGAAAACTCTCATCTGTGTAACCTCGACCACAATGGAATCCTTCCGTGTCGCTACCATAGTCATAAAATCCCTTGCCTCCAAGACATACTCCACCTCACGGCCCACCAACTCCCGTTATATCAACTATTACGTTTTATCTCAACACACCAGTAAAACACTCAAATGGACCAAGAAATACTTAGCTCCAAATGCTAGTTTAATATGGTCACGTCAATTCCTCCGGGTAGCACAAAACAAGACATGCAAACTCCTTATTCGGGACATTCACGTAGCCCCAAACACACTCAACACTTTGATGGCGTGGACCATCTCACTTACCGCATAAAAACGCACACGAAAGACTTTCAAGAAGAAAACATATATAGCATGAAGACCCCATAATAGCGCCAGGACACAAATCTCCCCAAAGGAGTAAAGACTAATACCCCCTACAGCAAACTACATTCGACTCCATTTATGAATCACAACTCATCAATACTTTCACACATTAACTTAGCATGCCATCACACGTGACAAGAATAGCATCAACATTACACATAACACCTCTTCATCCTACACTGCACATAATATGCGTATGCATCGCCCCTACTCCTCTCCCATATGTCCATACCTAGACCCATACATAAGAACTTTACTATACCCTTTATACATATGCAAACACACACAACAAACAAAGCAACCACAACACACGAAATAAACTACCGTGTGAACACACAAGAGGACATCACCCTCCACCTCCTCGCCTCTTCTAAGCCTATTACCCACACGACATGGATTAACGGAATGGTCCCACCACCCAGAGTACATCCTCAACCCTCGGAAGATGTCTCCCAATTGTGAGAAAAAACCAAACAAGGCCTGCCCAATCTCACTCTCTTGCTCGCGCACCGATTGGGTTCACCGGGCACGATCCTATAAAACATTTCCACAACCTAGTTCCGGGAACTCATTACATTTGTATACACATGCAAACCCATTTCACCACATATCCTTCTGAACATTACCCAAGGTCTTTCACACATCACCAACATGACACGTGGTCAATGTTTGCCACCCAAGAATTTGCAGCCATCTCCACAGGACACCTATCAGAACCTTAAAACCACATACCACTCTCGCCAATCAATTTAAATCTCAATGAGTCAAGGAGTGGGTTATACCAGTGGCAATTTTTCCTCAACCATGACTTTTGGAAAGGTTACCAAAAGAAGTATCCTTCCTAGGTAGCAAGATATCACGCCCCGGATTTCCGACCCGGGGAAATCGTCCGTGACTCCTGTCACCGCCCACTCTTGAGGGCAAAGGGGGCTGGATTAACGGATGCCACACAAGAAACTAACAATTTCAATAAACAAACAAGCCACATCTTTATTCAATATCAAACATCAAAAGCGGTCCAAACCAACCATGTTCCATACTATAATTCAATCCCTTATTACATTTCCCCCTTTTTTGGGTTATATAAATTATAAAATTACATTACTGAAGTGAGCAATACCGTGAGATGGTCTTCCACCTTGGTGTATCCACCTACGCCCGTAAGTTCCTAGAAAACAAGCAAACACAGAGTAGGAGGGGTGAGCAACCACGCTCAATGGGTATAATGTCTCCCGCAACCCATCTCATGCTCCTAGCACTACATGCTAGTACGAGTGCGGTGTCATGATACTTCCAATGCGTATATAATAACAAACCACATCAAGGAATACAATCATTTCTACATTCACACTATGAACACTCAACCAAGTGATTTAACGCCTCTTCGGCCAATGATTCAAGTGATTTAACCGCCTCTTCTGCCAATGACTCAAGTGATTTAACCACCTCTTCAAGGCTAATGATTTAACCGCCTCTTAGGCAAATAGTTTAACCGCTTCGTGCATAGTTTCCACAGCTTCATCAGCTAACATAATCAGTCCCGGTTTCCACACCCACCGGGGTTTCACAACCAAACATGCAAAGATATAATGCACATAGTGCATAATATCAAACACTAATATGCTTAATACACGGAATAATCCTATACTCAGCATGCATATATTCATGTGCTCACAAACCCAAATGCAATACGTATATTATTTCCAATACATAATACGATAGCACTCACAGCATTATTTCAAACATGTTCCCGAGCATATACACACAAAATATTCACGTAGGCATTTTATCAACACTTAACATGCACTAACCACCTAACTTCGCAAATCACACCAAAACGCAATCCAGGCCAACATTCACATAAAGAGGTCACACCTATATGAATTTACATATAAATAATATAACAATAACATGAAACTTTATAAATCTTCTACACAGGGCCTAAAACCCGAGCTCCAAAGTGATTTAACCCCCATTTTAAGAAGATCCTCTTTGCTCCCGCGCGATGTCAGCCCTCCCCACGCAAAGACGCTCCAAAGAAGAAATCTGCCACTCTCTCTCCTTTTCCCTCTCTCTAGCTCCCTCTCTACGACGGCCGCAAAGCGGGCCGAAAACCCTTACCCCTATAACTAGGAGTCTCATCCTGATATATACTCCTCCCACTATCAAAACGACTTAGTTTGATTCATGAATCCCAAGATCAAAACATAATAGTTTTTACTGAACAAGCTACACCCACCACATCCATACATACCAAAATACTCACTATTTCAACTTGGTCCTTGTGTAAAAATCATCAAAGAAAACAAAAGGGAACACACCTATGCAAAAATATACCGCACGTTTAATTCTGTACGCCAAGTTCCCCAATCGCGTGCGCCTCCAAATGCACCCAAACTTCTACTCCCAAACCTCCCGTATCTCAGAGGTCCGAGACAGCACATATGCTTCGCACGTGAAATGGGTGAATTCACGTGCGCTCCAAATGCTCAAATTTTTTGTGGCAGGTAGAGGACCCCATTCTAAGAAATCCTTGTTCCCGTACGCCCAATTGGTCGAGGCCATCTACTTTATCAAAAGTGAGCTCCAAAATTTACCAAAACAATTTAAAACCGTACGTATTTAGAAGCATCTTCCGGTGGCATAAACACCATATCCCTCGCCACACGCACCTCCCAAAAGTCCCCTCTGGGCTCATCTTTCCCTCAAACTTGCGCACCAACATCCAATGTAAGCCATGTTAACTTCACACACGGGTCATTACATCCTCTCCCCTCTAAGACTTTTCTGGTTCCTCGAAAAGAATCAACATACAAGTGAAACAAACACTGTCTACCCATTCGCCACCCAAGGAGCTGTATTAACACCAAATGGGTCATATCAATCGCGCACAACAACATAACAACACATAACAAGGTACCACTATATCTAGGCTAACACGCATCACAATAACGCATCTAACATATCCGCATGTCACAAATACACATTTCAAAACACATCACAAACATGAACACATGTCTAAAAGACAATACAAATATACCAAATCGGACACAACTAATACAAGAGAACACATCACTATCCCTTCGCCATCAGCCCACCTCCCACTCTTAAGATTGTCGCCCCCGAACAACTCGGGATGCCGCCACTGCTCGCGGACTCACGCCTCCCACATCTCCTTCTCACCCAACACATACTTTACAAGAAGCCACGTCACAATGGTAAGACATATACTCCCATCGCCAACCCGTTTAACAATCATGGTAGTCCAGCGCACCAACTCACAATACAAACACTACAACAAGGAAGGATACCACAAATAAAAATGAAACTTAAACATAACACCCTACAAAACTCATCCGT
>CM042084.1:358244-389971 GCA_023512835.1 Taxillus chinensis | reverse complement strand
TAATTTCTCATTAATATATTCCTTTACTTTCGAGAAAAAAAAAAAGATTAACTATTTATTTAATTTTTTATGTTTCAAAATGATCGGTCAAAAACAAAAAGTAATGTTCATTAATGGTTAAAAGAACACATGTTGTACGTGGTTCACGCAATGGCACATAAAACATAGTAGTGAGGTATTACCCACGTGAAGTCTAATAAACTATTTTGACTAATGAAAAAATGAAGTTTAAACCTCAATAGGAAACGATGAAACATTATGTGTGAGTTTCAAGAAAAAGCTAGTATCTTTAAGTTAGGGTTGGCTATTTAAATAATTTTTTATGTCTCAAATGGATCAATCAAAAAGAAAAAGTAATGTTCACTAAAGGTTAAAAAAACATGTTGTACGTAGTTCACACAATGGGGCGTACTCCACAAGGTAGGTATTACCACACCAAATCTAATCCACTATTATCAATAATGAACAAATGAGGTTAAAACCTGTTAGTAGAGGATGAACCCAATATGCGTTTTGATTACAAATGAAAGGTCTAGTAACTCTAGGTTTGGTTGATTATTTCACTGATTTCGACACCTTGAGCGGATGAATCAAACAACATAAAGGTATTTTCTCCGAAAGATTCAAGAACAACGATGGTCCCTTGGAGCCTAGAGGGGGTGAATAGGCTCTTATCGAAACTCTTTTGATTCTCTTATGACACAACACTTATCTAGTTAAGTGATAGAATCCACTGTGGAAGATAACTGGATAATTGGAAGTATTTTGTTTTATTATCAAGAGATAAATACAACAAAATAGAAACCAGAACTCTTTTACACTCTGTTTCCAAAAGGATTCACTCATTACTTTATATTATGTCTTTGAAATCTTGTGCGTACGAGGGGTTGATTCAGGCTCCTCGTACTCTCATTTCAAATGTACAAGTATGAATATTTATAAAAACATTCCTAGAGACAACCTTGGAACTTGTAGTTCGGAATACGTTGACACTAGCTATTCCTCGATGATGTCTGCCTTGGGCCGGTGTGGTTTGTGGGGATCAAGATCTTGGGTTTGAAAAGTATAAGTGCCTTTGTGAGTTCCCAAGTATAATTAAAGTTGTGTCCACATATCCGGGGTGATCCACGTGTAAGATTCTTCCAGGTTCTCAACGAGTTTGTCTTACATTGGGACACCACGGCTGATAACTTTAAATGCGGTAAGTTGAAGTAGCATCTTCTTGGTCCAGTGTAATTTTCCTTACTCCGTTGCTAATGAAGCTCGGAACCTTACTACGTAATGGGTGGTTGCTTACTCTGCTATCATTTGTATTTGGAATCCTTAGTCCGGTGTCGTGACTTCCACTCAGTGTGAATGAGAAGGTCGGAGTCCTTATTACATATCGAGCGCTTCTTACTCCGCATGTAAGTTCCTTACTCATACGAGTTTCTTACTCCGTCGAGTTTAAAGGATTGGATGGCTTACTCCGTACTAGCACATCCTTACTCCGCATGAGTGAGTGGTCAGTTCCTTACTGCGTCTGCGCTTCCTTCTCCGTGCGAATAAAGACTCGGGTCCTTATTCCGTCGGCGTTATTACTACTTTACTCCGTATGTATGGGGGACTTGGTTATTTACCAAGTGTTTGACGACACTCACTCTCGTCCGGATCGGGATTATGTATCACATCATAGCTTGCTCTTACGAGTGTATCTTCGGATTAATAACATATCTTCTCGCAATGATTAAAGACAAAACACAAAGATCTCAAATCAAATTACTTAGGGCTTTATCGGCATTATCAAAATCACTAGGTTGATCGACAATCTCCCCGATTATGGATATGCCCAAACCCTTTGTAATCTGATCTAATAACAGCCAAAAAGATAACGTCTGAGAATACACATCCATGACCATTTTCATTTATCAACTAGGCAATCCAATTCCAGCCTTTATACAAGATTTTCATTAAGATGCATGGAAGGCTTCCTATACTTGAAGATCATTGTTGCTGCTTTCTCTCCAAGCTCCGTTGTTTGCTTCGTCGAATAAGTGGTGTGTTGGCTCCAAGATTTGTCCACACTTAAGAATGACTTGATGAAGTAAAGGACAAAACGCCTTGTCTATCTCCAAATAAATTGTGGCACTTGCTTCTTGCTCGAAATGTAACCTTGACTTTTAGTTGGACTCGAGGTGATGCTGACTTTTCATATAATCCGGCTTTCTTCATTTTGTCAACTTTCAGAACTGAGTTCCCATTGATTCTTTCTTACATCTTGCTCTACGATCTGTGAGAATCGATCAGAATCATCATTTGGAGTGAATCGTAAGCAGCGACCGTCATGAAATGTGGCGACATGATCGATGCGGAATGAGAATAGTTGAGAGAGAGTTCTCCATGACTTCTTATCCTCGCCGATTCGTCGATAAAGAGTTGAATGATATCTACTGTGGGAATATAGCCCTCGTTCGGCCACGGCGAACCTCCGAACAAGTGGCTGTCATTTATGAGAGATGGAAAGCGACCCTCGTCTCCATTTTAACGACCCACAGAAGTTGTCAATGTAAATGCGTTGTAAAGAGGCCTTTCTCCAGAACAAAGAGGTCCGAATGTACGTCCAGGAGAAGAGTGCACAGTCAGAGAGACATCTTCTCTCGGCGATGAAGCCGTGATAGGAAATCATTACCTTACGCATGACTTAATCCGCATCAAGAGGGTCACGTGCCGCGTATGATGGGAGGAAGGTGTCGGTTGCGGATGGAGATGATGGAGGAAGAGGCACTTGAGGAGCTTGGCTGAGAGAAACGGCTCGTTTGGGGATTTGAACTCCTGAAGCAATGAAGAGGGGGCGGCATCTCGGCACGAGTGGAGGAATGTGATCACGAAAGGGAGCGAAGGATCGAGATGACACTCTCTCCCCCGGTTTGGCGAGATCGCCGGGGGCGACGGGAGGCGAGCCACCGTGTGCGCCAAGTCCGCGAAGGAGGTAGACAAGGAGTGGACGGATGAGGCGACTAGATCCGTCTTCCATTCCATAGTGGAGGGAGTCGGTGAGGGCGGGAGGAGTTGGGCGCCAGAGCATCGACCTTGGCGGCGATTGGCGGATATTTGGGCGCTATGAGCTTGGGCGTGGCGGTCGGTTGGGTCCGAGAACACGGTGTCGGAGTGGACCGTGCCAAAAGAAGCACGCCCAAAGACGACTCCGGAGCTTTGGAGGACTCCCCCCCTGAACGGAGAGCGAGGAGTGCGGCGCGGGAAGGTCCGCGAAGTATCGTGGCGACGAGAAAGGGGCATCCGGAGTAACAGAGGCATCCGAGCAATGGACCCGCTTTGACCGGATAGGTCGACAACGGGAATGGCGACAACGAGGAGAAGAAGGTCCGGCCGCAGCGGGGAAGGACTCCGTGCGGCATGGACCGGGCTAGAGGGGTTGGGGAATGACATATGGAATGGAGGCCGGCGTAAGAAAGCCTTGGTCCAAATTCTAGATGATCATGGTCTCGGGGATTAGGTATGGCCAGTGTAAAACACCCGGAGATCGGTGTCGGGAATGGAGGTGGTGTGGGCAAGGCTGAAAACGGAGCCAAGGTCCGTTAAGGCTGTCGGCGGAGAGATGGTCAAGGTAGGCTCGGGGTTGAGGTAGAGGGAGGCAGAGGCTTCGGGAATAGATTCGGGACATCGACAATGGCGGCGGCAACGGCGGTATCAACGGCGGTAGCAAGGGCGGGTGGAGGGAGTGGGAACATCCGTAGCAAAGGGGCGAGGAACGACTTTAGGGACAAGGCGAGATGGCCTCGCGACCTCGGAGGGTTCGGCACGGACGTTGTCCTGGAGCCGGGAAATGGAGGGGGACAACGGACCGAATCCGGGAGGATCGGTGAGCGGGGGGCGTCGGGCATGGGCATCGGAGGGGTCACAATAGAAGCGCCTTGTTGTTCAAGGCGAGAGAAGCGAGGCTACGAGAGGGAGGAATGCGTCATGTTCCCATCGAGCGTAAGATGGCGAAGGTAATAAACCGGAGAAATGGAACAACATCATCAGGAAGGAAATGGTCCGGATGAAGATGCCGGAAGACAATGCTTAAATGCGCCCCGAAGGAATGGTTCTTGGTCCATTCTATGACGGTCGGAATAAACGTCCCCCAGTCCATCGAAGACCTTTCGAAAACTCCATACGCCGAGGAAGAAGATCGTATGGAACGAGTCCCGGAGCGGAGTGCGAGCGATAACATCGACTCGGTATGATCACCGTATAGCGATAGCGACCTTGGAAGGACTTCACCTTGTATTCCTTGCCTTTCTAGGTGTAACCCGTAGAGCCGCCATGGGATCGGCATCGGGCGGTGTGGTTCCAGGGGGTAGATTGAGAAGCGGCACGGAGAACGGCGGGGGTGATTAGGATGGATTCACCGCGAATAGAGGAGATGATTGAGTCGGTGGTACAGCGGATCTGTTGATGAGACTCGGGAATGTAGGTCTATAAGAAGATCGAGAGTTGGAGATGAAGTTGAGTATGTGAGAGGCGGTAGAGGCGAAGATGGAAAACTCTGTCCAGAGGGTTGGAGACAACGCTCCAATCGACCGAATGGCCGGGATTGGCCGCCGGAAAAGAGAGGTTTTGGGTGCCATTGTAGATGAAAGTTGAAGGGCGAGAGGGAAGGCGAGGTCTTGGGGATTGAAGGACAATGAGAGTTTTAGGGATTTGAAGAGGGTAACACTCGTGCTTCGCAGAATGACCAGAATATATAAGACCGAGTCCATGAATGTCGATAGGTCTAGGAATTTCGCGAGTGAAACGGTAAAACCGCTTGACGGGCTGATGTCATTAGTCTTGATATTGGTGCGCCTCGAATTAAAAGATGACGTGGAGACGGCATGACCAAGTAAGGGTAACACTGTTTGCCTTCTTCGGGGAAGTGTGTGCATCTCGAGACATGCATTCAATGAATCATCATTATTCCTCCTCAAAAGCACGCGATATATAATAAGACATGGATTATCGTAATGTGACGGTGTTAGGAGTCCCGGAGGAATGAACCGACAATCATCCGGAATCAACGATAGTCGAGTGACAGTATCCGGATGAAAAGTAGACGATGTCCGTAGTATCAGTACGGTGAGAGAGAAGTAGATTCCTTTGTTGTCAATAAGTCGAAGAGAAGAGAAGTACCACAACACTTGAATCCAAGACTATGGACTAGATTTATCGATAAGGTTGCAAATAAAATCTGAACTTGTAGCTTCACACAAAAAAAAAACTAAAAGTACAAAAGCTTAACAGGCAAGGATTAGTACGGATAGGACAAAATAGTCGGTGAAGAGCTATATAATCCGAACTAATGAGAAGCAGAACTTATGCATTACAAAGAATAAAATAGACATATACATACTAGAGAATGATCAATGTGACCGAATCGGGGCATATGTCGGATAATAAATACACAAGTTCATATAGGTCAACATAACTAAAACGGTCTCGCTAAACGACGTAGCTAAGATTAATTAAAAATCATATGATTTGACCAAACTAGGATTCATGAGTGAAAATGAGGAAGCGGACACATGTCAAAAAGCAAGCGGTTGATTATCCGATTAAAATGCATGGTTGAAGAAGAGAAAAACATCCAAGCATGCCTCAGTCTGTTTCAACAACGCATGTCCAGTCAGATCCGGAAGTAAAGGTTTAGAGGAGGGAGTATCGAGACATATTAAGGGTTATTATTGAGGTAATAGATGAAGCTTAGGCTCCCCCGTAGATCATTCGATCCTCTCAATGAAGGGCTCCCCCTCGAATAGACAGCCAGGAAAGAGGTCATGAGACATATACGGGGTATTACCGAATAATTTATAAAGCATTTTCTCCCCGTAAATTGTGCAATCCTCTCGGTAGACCTTTCCTCCTTAAAGAAATTCAGCACTGTCTACCTTTTTTAGGAAACCATACTACGTAAGCGATCAATTGCGATTGTGTATTCATCCACCAGGCATTCCAAGTTAACCCATTTCATTTCTTCAACTATACATGTTAATAGAAAGTAATCTAAATGAACAGGCATTTGTCATGTGGTGATCAGTGGAAATTAAGATCATGAAACCAGAATGAGGTTAATCATATAAACTTTAATCATGTTTGCTTAAACGACTTCAGTCGGGAACGCAGCGATCCTCCCCTTATGAAGTTGATATCAATATTAGAAGCATGAAGCACGTTAAACAATAAGTATGATCAACATTAAGATCAGTATGTATCTACTACTATCAATAAAAGCACAACACATGTTCTTAAAAGTAAGTATACTATTGGGTAATTTAAATGTGAGACTATGCGAGAAGTCAAGCATACCTAATCGAAGAGTAGTTCGAGAATCTTGCATCAGGTAGGGGCTTGTAAGTATGTGCGCGGCTGATCTTCAGGAGCAACATGTTCCATGAGACGTGACTTTTGAGAACATGGTCGCGTATGAAGTGATACCTAACCTCAACATGCTTCGTCTGGGGTGCATGACAGATTATTCTTGATAGACTCTCTTGTTTGTCGCAGAAAGTGGAATAGATGACATGTTGAAACCGTAGTCGTAAGTTGACTTTGCATCCGAAGTACTGGCACAACAACTCCCAAGAACTATATATTCCGCCTCACGAAGAGGTTGTAGCAACCTTCATCGAACCATGAAATTAATCTATTTCCAAGAAACTGACACGTACCACTTGTCTCCGTCGATGCGACACCAGCGAAGTCACATCGAGTATCCGAATAAGGTGAGTTGGACTCCTTTGGGTACCGAGTCCCAAATTCATCGTTCCCTTGAGATACCTTAATATCCGTTTAACATGAAGCATATGTGACTCCTTGGGATTACCTTGCTCTAGATTGCACAGAATGCAAGTTGCAAACATAATATGCGGGTGACTTGTTTGTAAGATCGGACAAGGATCCTATCATCCCTCAGTCGGTCACATTCTTGATATTCCATCCACATCGGGATCTAACTGGCGACGCATGGGAGTTTTGACGGGAGATGAACCTTCCATACCAAACTTCTTAATAAGATCGCGAGTGTACTAGCTTGAATAATGAAGATTCCTTCCTTCAATTGTTTAACTTCTATTCCAAGGAAGTAGAGACGGTTCTGCCATCATGCTCATCTCAAACTTGCTCTTTCATCGACTTTGCAAACTCTTCACAAAGCTTTGATTTGTTGATCTGAAAATGATATCATCCACGTATATCCGTACGATTAGAGTGTGTCCTTTCTCTTTTCGTAGAAATAAGGTGGTGTCTATCTTCCCTTTTTGGAACTTGTGAGCAAGTAGGAGTCGACGGTGTGTCATACCGGGCTCTTGGAGTTTGCTTCAAATCATATAAAGCTTTCCGAAGCTTGTAGACTAGATGTCCTGCCTTAGGTTCAAAAGGCGGGAGGTTGTTCAACGTACACCTCCTCTTGAAGATCTCCATTCGGGAATGCGCTCTTGACGTCCATTTGATAAAATATGAAGTTTTCATATGAAGCATACGCCCAGGGAAACATTCGGATTGCATCAAGTCTTGCTTCCGGAGCAAAGGTCTAATCATAGCTATTCCTTCTTCTTGACGATATCCTTTGGCTACCAATCGGCTTTGTTCAGATTACTATTCCATCCGTATCAAGCTTGTTCCGAACACCCATTTAACTCAATGACTTGTCGAGACTTAGGCCTTGGTACTAGAGTCCACACATTATTTCTCTTAAATTGATTCGACTCTTCTTGCATGGCTTCTATCCAATTCGAATCTGAAGAGCTTCATCTACCACCTTTGGTTCTATTTGAGATAGAAAACACGAGTAAAGACACATGTTGAAAGTGGCTACTCTTGTTCTTACACGACGATAGGATCACCAATCACTCGATCCGAGGGATGGTTTCGAGTCCATCGTAATTCGTGCATGTGATGGTTGATCTTGAATAATTTGAAGCTGCAGATTAGGTGGTTCAGGTATATCTCTTTGGTTGAGCTTCTTCCGGACCCGATGTTTCCGTATTAGAAGGTACGGTGGAACTAGTTGGTTCTTCAACAATGTTTCTTTCGGTGTTAACCTGGTCCTGGACGGCTTAAGGTGCTCCGAATTTTGGGTATCCGAAGGAGTATGTCCGGGAGCTTAATGGTAGTCCCGAGTCCGAATCATCCGTAGCATCATCCATATAATTTCTTTGTGCCTCGTGATGCCACGTGGTTGGTCGAATGCGTAACGGGAACATTCATAAACTTGAATAGTCGATGTTCTGTCCGGGCCTGTACATTAGAACTTGAAGAAGCAACTTTTGACCAATCAAGATTAGTTTCATCAAAGGTCACATGGATAGATTCTTCAACTTTAAAAGTTTTTTATTGAAGACCCGATAAGCCTTGCTATGTAATGAGTACCCGACAAAAATCCCATCATCGATTTTGGGTCAAATTTATTCCGGGTTTCTTTGCCATTTATCAATATATAGCAAGTACACCCAAAAGCTCAAATGTGAAATTGAAGGCTTTCGTCCACTCCACATCTCATAGGGTGTTTTCATGGTAGATTTATTTATTAGAGTTCCGTTTCGAACAAAGCAGGCGGTGGACACGACTTCACCCATGAGCGAGAGGGAAGCGTTGCCCCTGCTAACATAGATCCGCCGGCCTCGACTAAAGTACGATTCTTGCGCTCGGCTACCCCATTTTGTTGTGGAGTTCAAGGCGCAAGAAGTCATGCTTGAATCCCCTGTTCGAATAATATGATCTCATATCTGAAAAATCAAATTTTGTACCATGATCACTCCTGATGCACTTTATGCTCGGTCCTTGTGAGTTGCTTATCCAGTTGAAAAGATCTACGAGATGCTCAAAAGTTTGATCCTTTGATTTTAGGAACATCACCCATGTGTATCGGTGAAATCATCGATAACCACAAGGGTATATCTCGCACTAGCCGGCCAAGGACGAGAAATGGGACCACAGAGGTCCATATGAAGAAGTTGTAGAGGACAGATTATTGAATTAACCGATTTGCTCTTAAAGCTATGTTTGGTCTGTTTGCCAAGTTGGCATTCTCGAGAGAGTGTCTACTAGTATTTGAGTTTAAGGTAGACACGTGACAAGATCAGTGACGCTAACTTAGACAATGTCTTAAAGTTTAAATGTGCGATCGCTTGTGCCATAACCAACTATCTTCATCTTAAGCTTTAGTGAGGAAGCATACGGGGTGGAAGAATTATTTCTTAAGACCAATTGAGTATATGTCCCCATCTCTTGATCCGGATAACTTAACATCTCTGGGATAAGTTTTCCTCATCAGTACAGGTGTTGGACATAACGAGCGAGAAATCCTTTGTCATAAATTACCGACACTTAGCAAATTATGCTTCAAACCTTCGACTAGTGCAACTCTAGTGATTGATACACGGCCGTTGGTTAAAGTGCCATACCCGATAGTCTTTCCTTCTTTGTTGTCACCATATGAAACGGATAGACCTCGTTTTTCATTAACTTCTACAAGCAGAGTCCGATCACCCATCATATGTAGGAGCATCCACTATCGAGGATCCACTTGCTTTGATTGATCTTTAACTTCAAGTGATCCGCAATGCATTCCGAGATACTCCTGAAAGACAACGAGTTACACTTTTGGTGCCCAAACTTGTTTTGAGCGGTTAAAAAGAACAGTGATAATGTCAATAGTTACGGATTTGACTTTGCTAGGACTTTTAGCTCTCCAAGTTGACTTTAATTTGTCAGTTTCGATTGCTTGTTTTATTTGGCTTATCTTGGGAGAGATACTCCTTTGAGGTTTAGATTTTGTTTTGTTCGAAAGAACCCTTTTTATTGAACCGATCTTTATTGGTATGAATTTGATTACAAAGCCGGTTATTAGACAAACTCAACATTCATAGTGATAATGACCTATTTCCCATAGATGGAGCAGACATTATAATGCAGAGTACGGATAGGGGATACGGGTCTCTTAGATTTTCAGGACTTTCTCTGTTCCTGTGGCCTAATCCATTGCGTTTGGGTGACGCGCTCTTGGCCCTAGATGCGTCGGCCACCATCCTTTCTTTTTGGGTGCTACGGTTTTGGCTTTAAGCTGGCGACCTTCCTTAATCATTAGTTATGGGTCTTCCTGCTTCGGAAAGTGCAGAATGACCTCGACTCCTGGTCATAAACTATGGTGCCACCTGAAATGAAACCATCCAATAGTTTTAGGCGTACTAACATGATATAAGTTGGTTAGTTTTGGAGTAAAATCCGGAGGACACTTCGTAAGCTTGAGCATTGGAGGTTGATGATTCGGAGCCTAGGCCAGGTTTGACTCGGATATTATCCGGATCAGTCCTAAATGAAGAGGCTATTTTCCCCGATTTAAGCCACTTACCATTTATTTCCTTCTCCTATTCAAGTTCATTCTCGAGTCTTTTTACAATAACTTTTAAGCTTGAGAGATTGGTATTTAGCAAGATGATTTTCAGCCCTTAGATCGTGATACCAAGCTTCTTTTCCTCTGAAGTCGGCTATGTCTTTTTCAAGGCTAGTAATAGTAAATTCAAGACGTTTATTCGACTTTCCATATCTTTGTACATTTGAGTAATTATTAGTCTCTCATTCTTTTCATGATCACGTTCGGTAATAAGAGATTCTATTTTACTCATGAGCTCAGGATTTGCCATGAGGCGGACGTTCGACTTAGAGAGTTGCCTCATCATCAGAGATTCCTCCTCTTCTTCCGAGTCACCGATGTACTTTGTCACGAATGCCTTCCTCTTGTTCTTGCTGTAGTCCGAGGTGGTACGTCAAGGAGTAACCTTGTCACTTTTCTCTGCCGTCTTAGATTTGGATTTGCATTCCTTGGCCCGGTGACCGGGTTTCCCACAATTCAGCATTCTTGGGAGCTCGACTCCGATCGCTCCTTCCTTTTGGATGATGAGGGCCTCTTCGAATCCTTTTCTACTTTTCCGAAGGAATCGTTGAAAGGATTTGCAGAAGAGCTATTTCCTCTTGCGTCGAGTCGGGAATTCTCGACTCATCCGTATCATCCTCTTGATGATTCTTGGAGTATTCCATAGCTTTGAGGGCTACCCCCTTTTTTTCGAAGCTATTTTCTCATCATGGTCAGTGTATCCGAATCTGCCCTCATGAGTCCGAAGCTCTCCGTATATTTCTTCAAGGCAAGAAACGGCGCTTTTTGTCATCTTAAATCGGAGTCGCTTGGAGTAGTAGCGATCCACGGGGATCGAAAGAACTTGTCATTGATTTGAGACTGAGTGTAGTGTTCATTGTCGAGTTTTTAGCTCTAGAATGAGCTTGCCGAATCTCCGATAGATGCTCTTAAGGGACTCGCCGGGTTTGTGATTGAAACTCTTAAAGTTACGTCTGGAGCACATATCACGTTTTGCATCTGGGGATCGACTCCCTCTAGAGGATTGTCGGTTTATCCCAGACGACTTTTTTGTCGTCGTGCACCGGACGTCCGTGAAAGCCTAGGAATCCAAAGACGATGTAACGTAAGCTGGAGCCCTTTTGCTAGCGCCTTCGCCAAAGCTCTTTCATCGTTGGTAAGTTCGGCATCCGTCTTTGGCCTTCTAACTCCATGTTCTCCGATAGTCGTGGAATTGGAATCTCCCGATGAAGACAGGGCCACATGAGATGATCATGGCATACTATAAACATCTTCATGCGAGCTTTCCGGGAGAAAAGCTTAGGTGTGAATTTGGGCGGTTTTGTCGAGTAAAACTAGAACTCCGTGGTTGAGGAGTAGCGCAGCCAGGTTGAGGTGGGTCGACGTTTTCACCGCCGCCGATTCAGGATGGGCTGTTGTGCACCTTCGAGTTAAGCGAGTGTTGAGTAATACGCTTTCTTGCCATTACCGAGAGTGAAAGAGTGGATCTCTACTTAGAACAAATAACGTGCTCCGATACCACTTGATGGTCCCTTGGAGCCTAGGGGATGAATAGGCTCTTATCGAAACTCTTTTGATTCTCTTATGACACAACACTTATCTAGTTAAGTGATAGAATCACTGCGGAAGATAACCAGATAGTGGAAGTATTTTGTTTTATTATCAAGAGATAAATACAACAAAATAGAAGCAAGACTCTTTTACACTCGTTTACAAAAGGATTCACACACTAGCCTATATTATGTCTTTGAAATCTTGTGCATACACGGGTTGATTCAGGCTCACTCGCACACTCATTTCAAATGTACAAGTATGAATATTTATAAAAACATTCCTAAGAGACAACCTTGGAACTTGTAGTTCCGGAATGCGTTAAGCACTAACTATTCCTCGGTAATCTCTCTGCCTTGGACCCTTGTGGTTTGTGGAGATCAAGATCTTGGGTTTGAAGAGTATAAGTGCCTTTGTGAGTTCCCAAGTATAATTAAAGTTGTGTCCACATATCCGAGTGATCCACGTGTAAGATTCTTGGGTTCTCAACGAGTTTGTCTTACATGGGACACCACGAGCCGATAACTTTAAATGCGGTAAGTTGAAGTAGCATCTTCTTGGTCCGGTGTAATTTTCCTTTACTCCGTTGCTAATGAAGCTCGGAACCTTACTCCGTGTCGGTGGTTGCTTACTCTGTATCTATTTGGTACTGGAATCCTTAGTCCGTGTCGTACTTCCTTACTCCGTGTGAATGAGAAGGTCGGAGTGCTTATTCCGTATCGGCGCTTCCTTACTCCGCATGTAAGTTCCTTACTCCGTACGAGTTTCTTACTCCGTGCGAGTTTAATGGATCGGATGGCTTACTCCGTACTAGCACATCCTTACTCCGCATGAGTGAGTGGTCCGGATTCCTTACTCCGCATCTGGTTTCCTTACTCCGTGCGAATAAAGACTCGGGTCCTTATTCCGCATCGTACTTTCTTACTCTGTATGTATGGGGGACTTGGTTATTTACCAAGTGTTTGACGATACTCACTCTCATCCGGATCAGGATTATGTATCCTATCCTTAGCTTTGCTCTAACGAGTGTATCTCGGATTAATAACATATCTTCTGCAATGATTAAAGACAAAACACAAAAAATCTCAAATCAAATTACATAGGGCTTTATCGGCATTATCCAAATTCTGGGCTTGATCCAACGGACACAAAGTTGTACGTGGTTGACCTATTGTGACGTGCCCTATGGTGGTGACGTATTTCATACGTCGAGTCTAATATACCATAGCAATAAGAAATATGAGAGGTCACAACCTCCAGATAATGCGTATAAATCCACTTTTTATTTGAATTACAAATAAAAAGGCTAGTATCTTCATGTTAGGGTTGGCTATATTAATTTCTAACATCTAGAATGGATCAATAAAAACAACTAATGTTTATTAAAGGTTAAAATGACATATGTTGTACGTGGCTCTACACAATGGAATGTAATTCACAGTAGTAAGGTATTACCTATGTGGAGTTTAATCCACTATTATGACTAAGGAACAAACGAGGTTAAAACCTCTATTAGAATGGATGAACCCACTAGATGTTTCAATTACAAATAAAAAGTTTACTACTTTTCAGGTAAGGATTAGTTATTTGTTGAAGTTTTTATGTTTAGAAAGGATCAATCAAAAACAAAAGATGATGTTCATTAATGGTTAAAAGAACAAATGTTGTCGTGGTTCACACAATGGGATGTACTCCACATTAGTAAGGTGTTACCCACACGATGTGTAATCCATAATTGTTAAAATAGATAAATCCACTATTTATTTCAATTACAAATAAAAAGGCTAGTATGTTGGGACTAAGGTTGGCTTTTTAATTAATTTCCGACATATCGAATCGATCGATTAAAAGAGTTGATTGTTGATTCTTTGCTCTTTGGAGAGCCCTAATTGTTTGGAAAGCCAAGGAGGAGAGAGAAAGGTAAAAGCTCGAAGCTTTTAGGGCGTTTTCATGTTTCGACAAGCTAGTTAGTCTTCCAAAATATTTGAGGTAGGCGTTTATCCCCTACATCTCTCTTAGGGTCTTATGACTTAGGTTTGGCCTAGATTAGATATTTGAATAGAGAACGAACAATTTTGCATGTAACGAGATAGGAGCCCTAATAAAGATGTTTGATGTTCAAAGTTGATGTTGAGGATTTAGAAATCGTTTTAGGGTAGATTCTTCGGTATCTTTGGAATGTATTAACGATTCGATCGGTGGCTGATGTTGGTCAGGTGAACGGGAAAGTGGTTAGGTGAAGCTAATTTTTATACGGATTAAATATTCACGGTATTTCAATAAACTTCCTCTTCTGGTCGGGTGACTTTTGAGGTGGTCGGGTGAATAGTTAGTGGTCAAATGAAGCTAATTTTTATATAAAGGCGAATATATACGATATTTTGATAAACTTTTCCTTTTGGTGGGTGAAATTCAGGGTGATCGGGTGAATAGTATTGTGGTTGGGTGAATAACAACGTGGTTGGATGATTTCTCGGATATTGTTTTTTGGATAGCGAGTTCAAAACCCTTTAAAGCGGTGGGTATTACAAACAAATTGGAGTTCCGTAGAATTAGTTATGATTTTTTGAAGTTGGGATAGAATATGCAATATTTTATCAACCTATTTTACTTCTTTTAATTTGATAATGGGAATTTAAGCTTGAAAGCTTTAGAGGGAAACTCTAATGAATATTTGAGGATTGTAGTGAGCCTTTTATTGTAATAATTGATGTGTGCATATTTATTTTATCTTGAAAATATGTTCGTAATGATTGTACACTAGTATGGTTATCTTGCAGATATTGTGTATGATTTGTGATGATGTGGGATTTCCTAATTTGATATGTTTGACTTGTAATGTTGATATTGTTGATGTGTGTTCTTGTTATATAGTGCACTATATTTGTTGTGATGATGGGTAGTAAGGACAGTGGTTTGGTAAAGGACAAAAAGTGTATGATGGATCCGGTCAAGGACATCGGTGCAGGTAAAGCACAATGAGCACGGTAAAGTGTGAATATGAATTGTTTTGGTGTGACTGTGTGACGATATGAGTTGTAATGTGGTATGATTTATGATATTGTGATAGGGGCGGTATGATGGATATGGAAAACTGTTTAGTAGTTTGTATTCTAATTTGCATTATTGTGTGCCACATTAACATCTAATAACTCACACTACACATGTACATTTGTACACATGACACTTATTATTAGTAGTTCATTGTTGAGGGTTGGTGAGGAGTGGTAAATCACCTCATGAGCTTTATACTCACCTATCTGTTGATTTGTTTTCTCCAGTCTTGTGAGGAGCTAGCGATGGATTACCTGCTTTCAATGAGTATTTATTTAATGTATGCATTTTGTTAAATGTTATTTTTATTGGATCGTAATCCGGGGCAAGGATCTGTGGATAGTTGTAAGAATTAACTAAGTTTATGTAATGATTTTTATAATATACTTATAATGGTTGTGTAGCATTTGGAAAAATACTTCCATACCCTTGATGTATGTTTGTATAGGGAATTTGGAAAGCACTGCTTTGTATGTGTAAAGACTTCGTATTTGGGTAATTTTGAGAGATAGCCATTCTATGGGAATGTAACTATCCTGGACGGTAATATAGTCGTTGATGTAAGCATTTTTGTGACGGGCCCGATTTCGTGTCGGGGCCCCGTTTGACCCGATTGTTGACTTTTCAGGGTTTATTGGTTGACTTTGCGTTTGAGCGGTCATTTGGGTGTAATAATATCTGTTTAGTGTTGTGCTCGTCATTTGAGCATTTTAATGTAATTTGACTCAATTTGGAGTTAGGGACCTTGGAGGTCAATTATTGACTAGGTCGGTTATTGGTCAATGATAGTGAAATATAAATAACAGGAAAAGAAAGAGCTTTCACTTTACGCTATCACGTTTGTGCGTTTAGAGAGAGAGAGAGAGAGAGAGAGCTTGGAAGCTTGAAGCCTTGGGGCGATTTGGGTTCAGTGGAGTTCAAAGAATCACTCCGGTAGGTGTCCTTAAACTCCTTATCTTGATTCATGTTTTGGATCCGCACGAATTTATCATGATTTATGAAATTGAGCATGAACCCTAGATTTTGGGGAAATCCATCCAGGTTAGATCTAATGGTTTAGCATAAGATCCGTGGTTAAAACGATTTAGATCATTGTAGAGATGTGTTTCGTTATTTTGGGGGTGTATATTGTGTATTTCATGATGGTTAAGAAGTCAACCATGGAAATCGGGTTTAGATCTAGATTTATCGAATCTGCAATTATATGTGCGTGTTTTTGTTGTTCCTGTGCAATTTAAGGCGTCTGGGTCGCATTGTTAGGTAGATATAGTCGTTTGTTGCGTAAAACGTGTGTTTGGGAGCGTCTGGGTTCCTGGGTTGGTTCTAGACGAAGAAACGGAAACGATGATGAACGATCACAGGGCGTTCTTAGGTCAAGCGACGAAAATCCGAAGTTCCGGGTCGTAGGTCGTAGTTAGTAGACTCATAGTTCGTATGTTCGTAGTTCGAAGGTTCGTAGTTCGTAGTTCGAAGGTCGAAGATCGAAGATCGAAGACCCGCTTCGAGTCTTTGAGGTGTTCTACGCACTACGAGTCGCGGCTCCCGCTACGAGTCTCCGAGGCACTAGCCGATTGCGCCTACGAGTCCCAGCTCCAACGAGTGTAACCGGACATTGGAATTACACCGGATTGGACTATTTACATCCCATACCGATCTACACATTTAAGTATAAACTTAAGTTATAATGTAAATAACGAAATAGCCCCCATTTGGATTCAAAGAAAAATACTAGAAAAATTAATTCCCACTCTTTCAAAATGTGAAAATTGGGATTTAGTGTAAAATCTCGAAAAAATCCCGTTTCTCATAGAGGCAAATTTTTGGAAAGTGGGGTTAGACATCTAGGAAAAATCCCCAAAAATCAGATTATCTTAGTTATGCTATGGGAACCCAATGCGGGACTTTTTATTTCAAGAAAACAACTCCTATGGGTATCTCCTTCCTTAGTCAAGGAATGAGGATCGACTTGTGGAAGACCGCTGCGCTTAAAGGGAGTGTTGTACACCTTAAGACCATATTGGTGTTGGTATGTTGGTTTGTGGATTTGGGACTTGGGTTCCATGACTTGTTGGGTTCTCCTGTGATGCACCAATGGTGGTATGTGGTTGATGTGGCAGGCATATGCACCGATGGTAGGCAGTGTGTGGCGAATGTGACAAGCATATTGCGTACCGGGACAGTAAGGCCTCGGTTGAGCCGTTGAGCTCGTGGAGCTAGGGCTGAGTGCCCCGAGCTTGGGATCCCATGGAGGATCGTGGACAAGGCGTCTGTGTGGGCGAGCTAGTCCCGATGTTTGTTTGCGGCGAGTCCGATGATTGTGCACACTACAGCGGTGCACGAGTACACAGCATGTAGTATAGGCTTGTATGTTTGCATGATGTAGAGTGTTGGGGTCACCTCCGAGCTTGTCGCTCACCCCTACTTGTTGTTTACCCTTTTTAGGTGTGACTCCGAGACTAGTGGAGGACTTTCTTCCAGGAGGGACGCCTCCTACTTACTCGATGTATGATACAATATTATATTCTGTATTGTTTTATGTGATATCCCGGACATGGGTCCGTGGACGGTTGTATTTGCATTTTGTTTGTGATGTGATGTCTAAGATGTTGTTTACCTATTGTATGCATGATAATATATGGGAAAGTACGGGATTACCCTTGATGTGCTATTGTCAGGGTTGCATATTTGAGACAGCACCGCAGTAGTAGTCTCCATTGGTGCTAGTCACCAACCCCTTGACTATCGGGTGCGGGCAAGGGGAAGTCATGTACTTGGTTCGGGTTCCCTAGAATTCGGGGGTGTGACGATATGTCCCTCATGGCGGGCGGATCTAGAAAGTTCGGCTAGGGGCCGAAATATGAAGTATGTAATTCATGTTTAAAATTTGTTATCTAAAACTATAATTAGTATGACTAGTTCTAAGATTTAATAGGTCTAAGGTGATTATTAAAGTAGATTCCTTTATTCATAAATTAAACGTCGATATTTTTTTATAATAATTATAGGAATAATATAAAATTTAAAAATATATATCATTTTAGAATTATAAATAAATTTTTGATTGTTTGTTGTCGTCGGAAGTTAGGCCGAAATGAGATGAACCCTTAAAGCCCTAATTTTAATGTAATTTTGGGGGCCAAAGACTCAGGCCTTACTTGTATGGCCTTAAAACTAATACTAATGATTAGTAGCATTTAAGTTAAAATTAATAACATTAAAGCATAAAAAAACTTATCAAATTATCATATAATCAAGTTAGACAATTTTTTAAGATCATATAATTAATTTACCACTATTATAATTAGTAATATGTTTATCACAAACAATATAAGATAGTAAAATTATATTGCTAATTAATTTTAATTGCAATTATATAAATATAATATAAGCAATTTAAATTTAAATATATATATAGCTATATATATTTACCTACTATTAAATTTTATAATTATATATTATATATTTCTATATTAATTTTAATATATATAAGTTATATATATATATATATGTATGTAAATTTTAAAGAAATCAGGGGGGGGGCATGGCCTCTACCGCCCCCCTAATTCCCCTCCTGCTCATAGTGTTTATAACTAACCCCTTGGCCGTTCAGGGCGCAGGAATGGGGAAGTCACATGTTCGTTTCGCTTTTCTGGAATCGGGGACGTGACATAAAAAGACACATGTTGTAAGTAGTTCACACAATGAGACATACTCCATAGAGGTAAGGTATTAATACCCACACATAGTCCAATCCACTATTATCAATAATGAATAAACGATGTTAAAACCTCTATTAGAAGGGGATGAACCCGATATTTGTTTCAACTACAAATGAAAGGGCAAGTAACTTTAGGTTTGAGTTGATTATTTAGTTGATTATCGACACGTCGAATGGATGGATCAAACAAAAGAAAGAAATTTTCTCGAAAGATTCAAAGGACACAAGTTGTATGTGGGTTCGCCCATTGTGACGCACCTATGGAGGTGACGTATTTCATACGTCGAGCCTAATATGCCATAGCAATAAGAAATACAAGAGGTCACAAGCTCGCCAAAATGTATAAATCCACTTTTTGTCTCAATTACAAATCAAAGAGCTAGTATCTTCATTATATAAAATAATATATAAAAAACCAACCTTCAATTCAATTTAAATATAAAGATAAATATTAAAATAAAAAGATACATAGATAGTTCTTCCACAATACATTTTAAATTTCAGCTCAAAATCTATTAAAATGCAACACGTCGTCGCTTTGCATATCTCGAAACTCATCTATAATTGAATCACCGAGTGTTGTAGCAATTTCTTTTTGATATACATCATCGGAGAATCCGCCGAACGTCATCTTCAATTTTGTTACGAAGTTTAGTCTTGATAATATTCATAGCTGAAAATGCCCTTTCCGTAGTTACAAGAGAAATAGGGAGAGTAAGCAAAAGCACAATAAGTCTAAAAACAAGTTGGTAAATAATTGATTTTCCGGTTCCGACTAACCATTGGCATAATTCAGAAATATTGACTAATCCTTGAAAACTTGAATCTTAAACCACATTGTGTTTATAATGTGAAGTTCTGTTTCCAATTGTTCTTTTTTGAGATCGGTAAAGTCTTCTAGATAAAACTTATTTACCAGTGGCAAATGTCATCAATTCGGAAAGACTCACGTGCAACTCGAGGATCAAGAGCTGACCCAAGAATAAGCAACTCCATCGCTTGCTCACTAAATTGACGATTTAATTCTTGCAATTGAGAATCTATTGCGCACAAAAAATATCTACATGATAATGGTGCTCAATCAGAAGTCGACTTGTTGATGACGAGCTCGACCTCTACTCTCAACATAATGATCATTCATAACTGTACATTTATGTTGCGTTTATTTCAAAACAACTTCACTTTGTCAAGTAAAACTTCCCATTTATCATCCCTATATCCTTGAATATTCTTTTTAGTGGATGAAACAAGATGCGTGACACTTAAAATGTCTTGAGATTTGGATGCAGTGCGCTTGCATAATGATCAATGATTAAAATATCTTTCATCGGATGTAAGATTAATACAAATTCAAATGAAGTCATTACCTGATGAATTGAATTACTCTCCTTGTTGGGAAGAAGTAGTCCTCACATCAATGATTTTAAGAATAACTTCACAAGTTGCACTATAAATTTTGATCAAGCTAAACTGATCTCAAGTGAGAACTCCAACGTGTATCTCCACTCGGTAGTGTCATGATTTGATTAAGTCCCCTTCCACTTTCTATCTCATCAATTGATATCATGTAAGCATTTTGAGCATCTATCGCAACAAGCAAATCTTCATACCGAAGTATGAAGCACAAACAAAATTGACAAATGACATTCAAATTGGTAAAAAAAATGATGAACAATAATGTTTTGTTTTGATGTCTGCCACTAATGCTAATCGCAAGCGATGTGCGAAGCAATGAATGTAGTAACCATATGGACAATCTTTTAAAACCAAAGCTTACAAACCATTCCACCCCTCGCATATTACTTGCACCATCGGATCTTTGGCCTCGAATATTTTGAATGTCTAGTTGATGCTTAGATAATACGAATATATTTCTTTTTTTCAAGGTTAATGTTACGAAGATGTCAAAACATGAACAATAAACGTTCTTGCACAAAACCATTCTTGTCAACAAATCTTAAAACTATAGCCATCTGCTCCTTCATTGACTCATCGCAAGCTTCATGAACTATTAGGCAAAACTTTGCATCCCCAATTTCATCACGAATTATTTTCTTCACTTTAGAAGAAAAAACATGTAAAATTTGTTTTTGTACCATTGGTGATGTGTATGTAGCATTCTTTGGACCTCGATCAATCACTTCAGCAAGCTTTTCATTGTATTTAATTGTCAAAATCTGAATATTTCTAGAAAAATTCCACGATTTATTGAATCCACACTTTCATCCCTACCTCTAAAAGCAACACCTTTAAATGCAAACACTCAAACAACATTGACTGAGGCTTTCAACTGCAATCGATTGTTTGCAATCTGTTCAGAACTGAGCTTTTCAAATACATTCTGAATATGTTGTGATTGGTTCTTCAAATTTTCATATGATTTCTCAGCAATTCTATGAAATGAATTAGGATCTGTCCCTATATGACTGAGAAAAGCATAATCTTTTCCATTTTTAACATTTTTCCAATTCCTGAATCCATCTATAGTGAATACACCTGTAGTAGCATGCCCAGATGGCTTATTAAAAAGAAAGCATGGTTGTCACACCCGAATTTCCAACCCGAGGAAACCGGTTCATGACTCTCCTATACCCAACCCGGTGGGTAGGGGGTGGATGTACAAAACAAATATTCATGCAGGTCAACGTATACATTCACCACTGATAGTCACAAAGATGTAAATTAAATATCTTTATTAATCTTCAACCCAAAATAAATGTTCACAACCACATATGTCTTTATTACATTCCAAATCCTTTTACAAGATCTCCCCACTGGGGTTACAAAGTTCATTAAAACAACAAAAAAATTCAAGAACAATAAGCAAGCCACAAGTAGGTCTTCCATGGTTCCCACCTAACGCCCCGTAGGTCCCCGTAAGAAAACAACACGATAAGAGGGGTGAGCAACCACAACTCAGTAGGGATCATGTCTCCCAACCCATCCCATGCTCCTAGCATCTACATGCCTTGTGTACAAGTGCAGTGTCGTGATACAATTATTTCAACAAATATAATAGTAAGCCATCAGCAAAAACAAATATTTCAAACAGCCACACAAAGCAAGCACATGAGCAGTCCCGGCTCCCACGGCCACCGGGTTTCACAAACAGTCCAGGCTTCCCCATACCACCGGGTTTCACAAACAAACACGCAACACACATGGCCATACGGGCATAACATCAAACACTTAGTATGCTTAGTCACACAGGGAATAACATCGAACACTTAGCATACATGTATTCTCGGCTCACAAACCCAGACCCACACGAGATACAATCTCACACATCATATGCACGGCCTCACAGGCATAATTTCAAACACTTGACATGCGTGGCCTCACAGGCATAATCCCAAACACATAATACTACAGCCTCACAGGCATAATTTCAAACACTTGGCATGCATATATACATATATCCAAACAACACGCCATTGAAGGCTAACATCCATATAGGAGATCACACCTATATGAATTTACATATAAATAATATAATAACAAGAACGATATCCAACGGTTCATTCACCATGGGGCCTAACCCTGGATTAGGTACAAGAAGACAAAACCCCTACCTTAAAGAAGATCCTCCTTGTTCCCACGCTAGACACCGTCCTCCCCACGCAAGACGCTCCGGCAACAACCCAACATCTCTCCTTCCTTCCCTCTCTCTAGCTCTCTCTCTCTCTCTCTATGACAGTGCAATGGTTGAAGAGAACCCTAACCCTAGAACAAGGAGTCTTCACCCCTTTATATAGACAACTCAAACCCCAAAATGACGTAGTTTTGATTAAATGAATCCTAGCATCAAAATGACGTAGTTTTGATGACACGGACTACAACCTTTTTGCAACCACACAGGGCAAAGCACTCATAATTTCACTATGGTCCTTTAGCAAAAGAGGATCGAACAACAAAACAAGGGTAATGGAGGTTGCACGTGAGAAAGCATTCTCACATGCATTCTCACAAGCACCTCCAAATGCTCTAGAATTTCACCACAAGCCTTGGAACAACATCAGAAGGCTCCCATGCAAAAATCTCACCGCACGTGAAAAGCCATTCTCACGTGTATTCTCACGTGGGTTTGGCGAGACATTTTTATTGGGCTTATTCAATTAGGGATACAATAAATAGATTCCATTGTCGAAGGAATTTGGGTGCTCCGACCTGGTGTTCACCCCTTATTTACCAAACATGCCATCCGCCGGCCGATTTCGTAATCGCCCCGAATTTCTTCCTCACGTACCCTCGTTGTCTCTCTTTCTAAACACTGAAGCACTCTCCCAATTGCAAAATATCCCGACTCCCGTCAATAAGAAATTCATTAAGGTTTGTAGGGAATTTCACGACAACGGGGAGCCACACATACATGCTCTCATCCAATTTGAGGGCAAGTTTCAAGTGTTACAATCAACGGATTTTTGATTTGGTCTCTCCACACCAATCAACCTCATTCCATTGTCACATCCAAGGTGCACGGTCAAGTTCCGATGTCAATGCGTACCTTGACAAAGATGGTGACACGATTCAACATGGTGAATTCCGGGACCGACCGGCGATCCGCAAATGGCGGTAATCAATCTAATAAAGACGTGTATGCCGAGGCTTTAAGACCGGGTCAAAAGAGTCGGCATTACGGATCATTCGAGATAAGGATCCAAGAACCTTTTTATTGCAATACCACAATATTTCTTCTAACATCGACAGGATATTTGCTCGCCACCGCCATTTTTATTCCAAAATGGCAGCACAATTCTTTTATTATTAGGACGATCTAGAACAATGGTTGGGTGATCAATTTGTTATGGATACTTCTTGCACCCAGATTTTCATAATGGATTTGGAAGCGTATAGATATTGATCGCCCATTATCTGTAGTTATTGAAGGTCCCGTGGAATCGGAAAGCCGTGGGCTAGATCATTAGGACCACATAACTATCTATGTGGTCATCCTGATTTTAATCCACGTAGTTACTCAAATGACGTCGAATATAACGTCATCGATGACGTCGAACCCGCTTATTTAAAATTGAAGCATTGGAAACATCTGATAGAGCACAAAAAGACTGGCAATCCAACCGCAAATATGGCCGGCCAGTCCACATCAAAGGTGGATCCTTAATCGTGCTTTCTAATCAGAGACGGGTCGGGCCATACTAAAGACTTCTTAGAGAAGCCCGAGAATGCATCTTTAAAAAACTGGACCGTCCAAAAATGCTTGGTTAAGTCTTTATCCAATCAGCACTTTATAACCCCAACACCGAGGATCCACGAATCAACCTCGACTATGACTTGCTCATATCATACTACACGCATGGATAAAGGATAGCGATATGATAACTTCAAACAAGGCTGATCGCAACGCTAATACATATGGTTAGTAAAGAATCCATTATATTTCAAGGTAATCAGTCATCACAAAGGCCTTTCGGAGACCCATATGACATTATCACTATCCAGATCCGCTTCAACCATAATCTACGCAAATCACTTTGCATTCACAAATGTTGGATCAACTTCGAGATCCTGACTGATTAACACCCACTTCTTCAGGCGTTTATTGGTCGGATACGATTCAATGTAATGAAGTATTTAGATAATGTGGGAGTTATTAGCATAAATCATGTTATAAGAGTCGTTTGGACCGCACTAGTTGAATTGGACCCATATATCAATGATGTTATACAAACTAGTGACGTCAAATTTAATGTTTATTGATTGTGATTGAAAAAAATGACGACAATGACCTTTCGTATTCCATTGTATTACATTACTAGACACATCCACATACATTCACTTCCTTAGAACAACGTTCCCATCATCATTTACTTGCACATCAACGCCCGTTCTATCCGCACTTGACCATCCGACACATAACTATCTATAGTCTCCAATTTCGAGTCACCAATACCTTCACGACGTGACCGACTACACGAGATATCGACAACATCCTTGACAAAGCCCAATAAATCCCGAGGCTCAACCACTACAACGAAGCGGAACCCGTAATCGGTATCCACGGGCCGATTATGGCCCACTTGACTAACCGAGGCCCAATATCCGAACACATGTCCAAAGGCTCCTCAATCGGCCGAGGCCCTTTGACTAAGACGAGGGCCCAAACGGTGATCCAAATCAATTGATGTCTCGCCAAACCCACGTCACGAGTCCATCGTCGCAATGGCCCATCGACAATGATCTCGCACGGCCCAAATATGGAACGGGCTTTGATGGTTGGCAATGCCACACGCAAATATTATGAGGCCCATATTTTTTGTTCAATATCTTCACCGAAGGGGCCCAAGGGCTGTTCCTCCGGCATATCAGCCAGGCGTATCGTAAAACCCTAGATCTTGCAATAACGCACACCAGCATGAATGTTTGAGTCTTCTAACTTATACCGAACAATCCATGGTACCTGTTTCTCATTTGTCGAGCAATACCCATTACCGTGGTATGTCAACTCGCAATGACAATCCATCGGAATGACATAATACGCTTGTAAACCATCCGCACCATCTAATCGCTCGTCTATAACCTCCAACCGCACGTATCCCTCGCATTAGGCGGGCATAGTGCAGAATATCACACTAATATCTTGTCAATTTTCATGCTTTTACCACTAAATTTCATACGCACTTTGTCAAACAGATTTGGCAACGAAAAGTTCAATTCCTTCATAATCGTTGGAGTTTACACCTTCAATTATTCCCGTATGTAAATCCTCCATATCCATTACAAAACACAATCAACCTACATCCCTATTGGGCTCAAACTTTGCCTCTTGCTTGCTCATCAACATATAAGATGATTAAGCCAAAGTATGTGGAAAGAAAACTCCCTAAAACCCAACAATTTCCACCAAAAAAGGCAAAATCGACAAACTCCTCACATCCCAAAATACGGGTCATTACAATGGTAAACAAAATGCTACATCTTTCTCACTTGAATATTCAAGCCATGAAGGAAATAGATTATACCATGAAGGTTGAAAGCTACGAAGATAATTTTCTTTTCTAGATTTTTGGGTAGTTCGAGATTGGAGGTCGGTACGGCCAGCTTTAACATAAGCTCTTCGAATTTCATCTCGATGATTAACATCATATTCCCATATTTGTTGATGTAATCCAGGTCATACTCTAATGAGCTAAAATTCACTATCATCTTAATGAATAAACGAGGTTAAAACCTTTATCGGAATGGATGAAGCTCGTATTTGTTTCAATTACAAACGAAAGGGCTAGTAACTTTAGGTTTGGATTGGTTATTCGGTTGATTTCTGAATCCTTAAATGGATAAATCAAAGTAGTAAAAAGAAATTTTCACAAAAGATTAAAAAAGACACAAGTTGTATGTCATTCGCCCAAGAAGACATACTCAACCGGAGGTGAGGTATTTCCTACATCGAGTCCACTACACCACGTAGTAATAAGGAAGACAAGAGGTCAAAACCTCCGTCAAAATAGACAAATCCACTATTTATTTCAGTTACAAATAAAAAAAGCTAGTATCTTGAGACAAGGGTTGGCTATTTAGTTAATTTCCAACATATCGAATCGATGTATGAACAAAAAGTAATGTTCGTTAAAGGTAAAACGGACACATGTTGTACATGGTTCACATAATGGCACATAATCCACAAGTAATGAGGTGTTACCCACACGAAGTCTAATCCATTATTATGACTAATGAATAAACGAGGTTGAAAACTCTATAGGAAACGATGAACCATTATATGTCGTTACAAATAAAAAGCTAGTATATTCAAGTTAGGGTTGACTACTTAATTAATTTTTATAGTGTCGAACGGATCAATCAAAAACAAAAAGTAATGTTCGCTAAAGGTTAAAAGGACACATTTGTGCGTATTTCACACAACGAGATGTACTCTTCAAGAGGTAAGCTATTATTACCCACACCAAGTCCAATCCTGTTGTCAGCAATGACTAAACGATGTTAAAAGCTCTATTAGAAGGATGAACCCAATATTTGTTTCAACTACGAATAAAACTTTTGGTTTGGTTTTTTTATTTAATTGATTTCGACACGTCAAATGGATGAATCGAACAATAGAAAAGAATTTTCTCAAGGATTCAAAGGACACAAGTTATACATGGTTCACCCATTGTGATATACCCTATGGAAGAGACTTATTTCATATGTCGAGTCTAATATACCATAGCAATAAGGAATTCAAGAGGTCACAACCTCCGCTAAAATGTATAAATCCACTTTTTGTCTCAATTACAAAGAAAAAGCTAGTATCTTCATGTTAGGGTTGGCTATATAGTTAATTTCTAACGTCTCGAATGAGTCGATAAAAACAACTAAAGTTTATTAAAGGTTAAACGACATATATTGTATGTCATTCACACAATGGAACCTTTATTAGTAAGGTGTTACCCATGCGAGTCTAATCCACTATTTTGATCAAGAATAAACGAGGTTAAAACCATTATTAGAGTGGATGAACCTACTATATGTTTCAATTACAAATAAAAAGGGTACTACCTTTAGGTAAGGAGTCGTTATTTATTTATTTTTTATGTTTCAAGAAGATCGATCAAAAAACAAAAAGTGATGTTTAGTAATGGTTAAAGGAACACATGTTGTACAAGATTCACACAATGGGATGTACTCTAAAGAAGTAAGGTGTTACCCACATAGTCTCTATTCCATTATTGTAAATAATGAATAAACGAGGTTAAAACGTTTATGAATGGATTGAACCTCGTATTTGTTTTAATTAGAAACGAAAGGGCTAGGAACATTAGGTTTGAATTCGTTATTGATTGATTTTTGACTCCTTAAACGGATGAATCAAAGAAGTAAAATGTAATTTTCACAAGAGATTAAGAGGACACAAGTTGTACGTCGTTAGGTCAAGGAGACGTACTCTACGGAGGTGAGGTATTTCCCATTCGAGTCTACTACACCATTAGTAGGAAGGAATACAAGAGGTCAGAACTTCCATCAAAATAGATAAATTTACTATTTATTTCAATTACAAATAAAAAGGTTAGCATCTTGAGACTAGGTTGGCTACTTAATTAATTTCCAACATATCAAATCGTTCGATTAAAAAACAAGTAATTTTCGCTAAAGGTAAAATGAATACATGTTGTACATGGTTCACACAATGGCACATAATCCACAGTAGTGAGGTTATATACACGCGAAGTCTAATCCACTATTATGACTAATGAATAAATGAGGTTTAAACCTCTATAGAAACGATGAACCATTATGTGTCGATTACAAATAAAAAGCTAGTATCTTCAAGTTAGGGTTGGCTAGCTTTTTCATTTTTTATAGTCTTGAACGGATCAATGAAAAACAAAAATTAATGTTCGCTAAAGGTGAAAAGGACACATGTTGTCGTAGTTCACACATTGAGATGTACTTCACGTAGGTAAGGTATTATTACCCACACTAAGTCCAATCCACTACTATCAACAATGAATACACGACTTTAAAACATCTATTAAAGGATTGAACCCAATATTTGTTTCAACTACAAGTGAAACTTTGGGTTTGGGTTGATTATTTAGTTAATTTCTGGTAGGTTGAATGGATGAATCGAACAAAAAAAGGAATTTTGTTGAAAGATTCAAAGGATACAAGTTGTACGTGCTTTGCCCATTGTGACGTACCATATGGAGGAGACGTATTTCCTACATCGAGTCTAATAGACCATAGAATAAGGAATACAAGAGGTCACAACCTCCGCCAAAATGTATAAATCCACTTTTCATCTCAATTGCAAATAAAAAGGCTAGTATCTTCATGTTAGCATTGGCTATATAATTAATTTCTAACGTCTCGAATTGATCAACAAAAACAACTAAATTTCATTAAAAGGTTAAAAGGACATATGTTGTATGTCATTCACATAATGGAATGTAATTTACAGTAGTAAGGTGTTACCCATGCGGAGTCTAATCCACAATTTTGACTGAGGAATAAACGAGGTTGAAACCTCTATTAGAGTGGATGAGCCTATTATATGTTTTAATTCTGAGATAAAGGTAACGATTGGCTAGTTATTTAATTTTTGATGTTTTGAAAGGATCGATCGAAAACAAAAAGTGATGTTCATTAATGGTTAAAAGAATAGATGTTGTACATGGTTCACACAATGGAATGTACTCCACATTAGTAAGGTGTTACTCACACGGTCTCTAATCCATAATTGTTAATAATGAATAAACGAGGTTAAAACCTTTATCGGAATGGATTAAGCTCGTATTTGTTTCAATTACAACCGAAAGGGCTAGTAACTTTAGGTTTGGATTGGTTATTCGGTTGATTTCTGAATCCTTAAATGGATGAATCAAAGTAGTAAAAGAAATTTTCTGAAAGATTAAAAAAGACACAAGTTGTATGTCATTCGCCCAAGAAGACATACTCAACGGAGGTGAGGTATTTCTACATCGAGTCCACTACACCAAGTAGTAATAAGGAAGACAAGAGGTCAAAACCTCGTCCAAAATAGACAAATCCACTATTTATTTCGGTTACAAATAAAAAAAGCTAGTATCTTGAGACAAGGGTTGGCTATTTAGTTAATTTCCAACATATCTGAATCGATTGATTGAAGAAAAAGTAATGTTCAGTTAAAGGTAAAATGGACACTTGTTGTACATGGTTCACACAATGGCACATAATTCTGATGATGAGGTGTTACCCACATGAAGTCTAATCCACTATTATGACTAATGAATAAACGAGGTTTCTTCAAGTTAGGATTGGCTACTTAATTAATTTTTATAGTGTCTAACGGATCAATCAAAAACAAAAAGTAATGTTCGCTAAAGTTTAAAAAGGACACATTGCGTATTTCACACAATGAGATGTACTCTTTAGAGGTAAGATATTATTACCCACACCAAGTCCAATCACTTTATTAACAACAATGAATAAATGACGTTAAAACCTCTATTAGAAGGATGAACCCAATATTTGTTTCAACTATGAATAAAACTTTTGGTTTGGGTTGATTATTTAGTTGATTTACGACGCGTCAAATGGATGAATCGAACAATGCGAAAAGAATTTTCTCGAAGGATTCAAAGGACACAAGTTATACATGGTTAGCCCATTGTGGCGTACCCTATAGAAGAGACTTATTTCATATGTCGAGTCTAATATACCATAGCAATAAGGAATACAAGAGGTCGCAACCTCCACTTGAAAATGTAAAAATCCACTTTTCGTCTCAATTACGAATAAAAAGGCTAGTATCTTCATGTGAGGGTTGGCTATATAACTAATTTCTAACGTCTCGAATGGGACGATAAAAATAACTAATGGTTATTAAAGGCTAAAAGGACATATGTTGTATGTCCTTCACACAATGGAACCTTTATTATTAAGGTGTTACCCATGCGGAGTCTAATCCACTATTTTGATTGAAGAATAAACGAGGTTAAAACCTTTATTAGAGTGGATGAACCTACTATATGTTTCAGTTACAAATAAAAAGGGTATTACCTTCAGGTAAGGATTCGCTATTTATTTATTTTTGATGTTTCAAGAAGATCGATCAAAAACAAAAAGTGATGTTTATTAATGGTTAAAGGAACACATGTTGTACAAGGTTCACACAATGGGATGTACTCTAAAGAAGTAAGGTGTTACCCACATGGTCTCTATTCCATAATTGTAAATAACGAATAAACGAGGTTAAAACCTTTATCGGAATGGATGAACCTCGTATTTGTTTTAATTGCAGATGAAAGGGCTAGGAACATTAGGTTTGAATTCGTTATTCAGTTGATTTTTGACTCCTTAAACGGATGAATCATAGAAGTAAAATGTAATTTTCATGAGAGATTAAGAGGACACAAGTTATACGTCGTTAGGTCAAGGAGACGTACTCTACGGAGGTGAGGTATTTCCTACACCGAGTCCTACTACACCATTAGTAGGAAGGTATACAAGAGGTCGAACTTCCATCAAAATAGATAAATTTACTATTTATTTCAATTACAAATAAAAAGGTTAGCATCTTCTGACTAGGTTGGTTACTTAATTAATTTCCAACATATCGAATCGTTCGATTAAAAAACAAGTAAAATTTTTTTTTTGAAAAATAAAAGAATATATTAAAAGGAATCATTTACAAGAGAAGCAAACAAGGGCATACCCCGAGAAATGAAATAGTAGCACAAAAATAGAACAACCCAAACGATAATAGACAAAGAAGCACAAGACGCCCATCAAGGAAGGCGCCAAACTGTGAAAAATGAGAATTTAGACGCGAAGGGGGCCGCCCGAATGCAAGCTAGAAGACGACCGTCACGGAGTCCATAACCAAATTAACCAGTCCGCAGCAGTCCGAGCCCCACGCCCGTGCCGACGGGCATTACGCTCTTGCCAAAGAAAATACACCGAAGCCGCCAAGGATAATCGCGCAAGTAGGCACTGAAGAGAATTACCGAAAAAAGAAGAAACAGCCCAGGAAATAAAGGCAGACCAAGAAAGAGAAACACAAGAAAAGCCACAGTGTGACAAAAGAGCCACCTAAACATGCTGAGCAAAAGGGCAAGAGAAGAAAAGATGATCATGTGACTCAGCAGAAGCTTGACACAAAAAACACCCCCCGGGGAGAGAAATGCAAAATAAAAGCAAACGGTCGAGGGTAGGAAGCCGACGACGAATAGCCATCCAAAGCAAACACGCGTGTCGAGGAGAATGATGATGAAACCACACCACAGATGCCAGGGCACGAGTGGAGAAGAAGAGCGGAGATGATTCCAAGTTGAGCTAATGGAAAAGGGACCGCACAAGAGAGCCACCGCACACGATCCCGCCTCACCACCGAGGGTACAGCAAGGAAGCTGTCTCCCTCCTTTAATTCAATCAACTCAAGAGAATTGGCGAGAGGCTAACACCACCCCGGAGAAAGAATATCACCACAGTAGCATCGGCGCACCAGCCGGAGTCATAAATCACTCGCGAGGAAACCGACAAAAATAGGACCACGTGGCAGCCAGAATCAAACCAAAGCGAGGT